>CACRXK020014979.1:0-12621 GCA_902702795.2 Paramuricea clavata
ATCCTTCGGGATTGAACATAGAGAATGCGTAGCAATGTTAATTATAGTTAACAGGATATTGTTATTTGTATGGTAAATCACTTATATTCATATTATGCATAATTAGCAAAATTGGGAGGGTATAAATTTGGTTCGCCTGTAAAGTAGGATTATATTTGATGAAGACAATAAAGTCGAAACGTTGTGTGTTGAGTTGATTAATATATATATATATATATATATATATATATATATATATATATATATATATATATATATATATATATATATATATATATATATATATATATATTGCAGAACTTGTATAGTTCGATGCTGAATTAATATAAACGAGTATGTTTATGACATTCAGTATATAGTTCATAATTTCCAGTCTTAAATCCGTCTGACCGTGTAGCTCAGTTGGTAGAGCGTCGATCTAGTAATTCGAAGGTTGCGGGTTCAAGACCCAGCCGCGGCAGACAACATCTTTCTGCTTGCGCTGGGTATGGAAATTATATAATACACACTCTAGAACATTTTCATCTTAACATATTACAGAGTGTGCAATTACACAACTAACATAACACTTGCAGAACTAGTATTGTTCGATGCTGAATAAATATAAACGAGTATGTTTACGACATTCAGTATATATTTCATGATTTCCAGTCTTAAATCCGTATATATATATATATATATATATATATATATATATATATATATATATATATATATATATATATATATATATATATATATATATATATATATATATATATATACAACCAACAATGAGATGATGGATGTGGGACACATAAATTATATATACGACAAGAACGCCATTCAACCTAATACGCATGATCTCTGCATGTCACAGATTTAAATCAGCGCAAAGGCCTATAGGCAATTGTGCCCCAAGCTCACTACCAGCAACTGTGGACATCTGTTTCGCCCTTTCTGGGATCGTCAGCGCAGTGTAGCTGATAGTGAGCTTTTCATCCGAAAAGTATTTCTACAACCATGCAACAATGAGATGATGGATGTGTGACACATAAATTCTATATACGACAAGAACGCCATTCAACCTAATACGCATGATCTCTGCATGTCACAGATTTAAATCAACGCAAAGGCCTATAGGCAATTGTGCCCCAAGTTCACTATACCAGCAACTGCGGACAGCTGTTTCGCCCGTTCGGGGCTCGTCAGCGCAGTGTAGCTGATAGTGAGCTTTTCATCCGAAAAGTATTTCTACAACCAACAATGAGATGATGGATGTGGGACACACAAATTATATATACGACAAGAACGCCATTCAACCTAATACGCATGATCTCTGCATGTCACAGATTTAAATCAGCGCAAAGGCCTATAGGCAATTGTGCCCCAAGCTCACTACCAGCAACTGCGGACAGCTGTTTCGCCCTTTTGGGGCTCGTCAGCGTAGTGTAGCTGATAGTGAGCTTTTCATCCGAAAAGTATTTCTATACAACCAACAATGAGATATATATATATATATATATATATATATATATATATATATATATATATATATATATATATATATATATATATATATATATATATATATATATATATACATCATAACATACAGTGTTTTATTCAGAAGAAGTTCTTTTGCTTAAAATGGATGGCGGTTACTGGAACATTGGTAATAATGGCTCATTTAACTTTACTGGCGATTTTGAATACTGTGGAATTTTTGTAGGAGATATCGTTCCATGGAGTCTTACAGTTTACTTATCTGTCATCGTCATTGCAAAATTAGCTAATGTCCTTCTCTTGTTTGCTATCTATAAAGATCCTTTAAAATGTTTGCGCAATCCATCTGCCTATTTCATCGCAAATTTAAGCATTGCTGATTTGTTAAACTCGTTGTTCCACTTCGAGGAATTATTGGTGTCACAGACTATGTACAAGAGTATACTTTCTGTTTGCCGGGCGCTTGGGGAACGTTTCATACAATATTTGGAGGTTTTGTTTATTTTTTATCTTACCCTTCGGTGACAGTCCTGGCTTTGGAGAGATATGTGTCTGTAGCTCACCCGTTGTGGCATCAAGTCAAGGTTACATCTCGGCTTTGTTGCACTTGGATAGTTGTGTTATGGTTATTTAACTGCGTCGTCGCTACGATAACTGCATACTTTTTCAACGTATTGATAGTAGTTACATATTCCAGTGTGTTTTACTTAACTACAGTCCTTGTATATTTGCTGGCTTTTATCTCAATCCGTAAAAAGCATTTATCTCTCGAAACTGATACTTCAAAATCAGAAATTATTAAACAGATGATTAAACTACGTTTAAGAAATCAAAACCGTTTTCTAACTACAGTACTTATAGTAAACATTATTCTTATATTCGGGATAATACCAACATTAATTGTCTGGCCTTTGAAGAACATGGTGAGAGAGGGGACACTCTCGGCTACAAGTGTTGCAGTTTTGTTGCAGTATTGTTTTATACAGCGGATATTTCCTTTTTAATAAACCTAGCATCGAACCCATTTTTGTATATTTGGAGGCTACCAAAGTACAGGAAAACCTTTTTTAATATGTATTGTTGTAAAAACTAGACATGCAGGAAGTCGTGTTATAATTTTGTGATGTATTTTTATGTAATAAATTATTTACGAAAGTGCCTGTTTTGCGTACGTTTCGCGTGCTTAACATGTCAATATATACAGCCGATTCCGTTTGACCGTTAGACTATTCAAAATTGACCGTTTCTAGGGTCAAATATTGAATTTATAGAAATGTGAACAGAAGATGTAAATATTATAGACGAAATCAAATTCAAGGGAGTAAAGCAATAAAGATACAGATACGTTTGAAGTCTCTAAAGCGCTAGTTTCCACTCAGGAAAATTATCCGTGGATTGGAACAGACAAGAAAATTTTTCTAATTGTTGTTAAAGTCATTAGTTCCAACCCAGAGCTCACAGGACAAAGAAAAATTTTCTTGTCCGTTCCAATCCACGGATAATTTCCTGAGTGGAAACTAGCCTTAATGCGACAGTCGATCTCAAAATTATGGAGGCGAGACTGAGAACCTTCAACCGAAGCATGGAGGGGGAAATCAGCGGCGGCGCGGAACAGATTTCATTCTGGGGGGCTAATTTTTTTTTCCGTCCCCTCCCCCCCCGTCGCCAAAAAATTTTCGGTCAGTGTACCATTTTAGGGGTACAAAAATTTTTCCGGATATATACAAGAAAAGGGATGAAAAGTTTTTTCCGGAAATACAGAATTTTTAAACAAAATATTGCTAATTTTTCCCATTTTTAATTGCTAATTTTTCCCATTTAATTTTAATTTTAAAAAAATAACCTAAATTTTTCCTTAATTATCAAAATTTTTCCAGAAAAAAACTAAATTTTCTGGGGGGCTAAGCCCCCCCACCCGCACTCCCGGGGGGGGGGGGGGGCTTTAGCCCTAGCCCCCCCCCCCTGGTTCCGCCGCCCCTGGGGGAAATAGACGAAGTTTGTCCGATGGTGGTGTTGTTTTACGGTCAAACGGAATCGGCTGGTAGTATATACGCAAGCATATGAGCATTATCGCTACCGCAGCGAGCAGACGTTAAGCGTACTAGCAAAACAGCAACCACCTGGATACGAGGTTGAGCAGCAACGGATGCAGAATACACTTTCCCCCAGCCCGTTTATCCTACGTTGAATAATTTTAGTTATAGCATTTCGGTGACTAATATATTTCGACATGACCAATCCACACCGAGACATCAGGGGATGTTACCTCGAGGCCGATGGCCTAGCGGGCAAGGATATATTGCAAATGTGAAACGTAATGGCCAGAGAAGCCAACCAAACCAAAATGGCGGGCATGCGATCCATATACACTGTGAATTTTGCAGCAAAGAGTGTATATAACTAAGTTTCCTAAATGCGAAGCAAAGTGAACTGCTTTAATTTGTTTACTTAATTAACTTAATTCTAGGCTCACTTTTCTACTTATTTCTGTATATTTTTCTTGCGAAACACGCGCAAGCCCCAGTTTTAAGGTGATTCATCAGTAATTGTTCTGGAAACGAGAATTTACTGAAACTTCCCAGGGGTGAAGTTTATGATATGCTCTAATGCTCATAGTAAAAACAGAAAAAAAGTTGGGGTTACCGAACTCGTTTCGAAGATATGACGAGTGCAATATGGCACCTTTTCCCCATATGGCGCTTGACCCTTTTACGAGTTACAGGAACAATCTCAATGGGCCTTATTTATGCAGGTTTCCGTCCAATTTCCAGGAATTTCAGTTACAATATTGGAAGTTTTATATGTTGTTTATATCTTTATTACGAGTGTTCACCAACAATTTATTGAATCATTCCTCCTGAGTTACAGCGTCTTGAAAAATAAAAGTGCTGACGTCAGAATTATTTTCGAACCGCCTTCAGAAACTGTGTTGCACACAAAATTTAGTTAAAAATTATTGGTTAAGGTTAAGACGGGACTTCTTACGTGATATAAACAAGAATCTAAACATTTTGGCCCAAACTCGCCTTTATTTTAGCATTTGATTTTTGGTATAAAATGGCCAATTTTATACTGGTCCACCAAGTGCTTATCCAGAAATAAAATGCTGAAATAAAGGCTGATACTGTATTTATTAGTTCCGTTTATGACATTGACATGGCCTGTACGTGGTCGTTCATTGACTCGTGACTGTCCTTGCATTGCCTAGCTGTACGTTGTCAGTGACTGGCGTGACTGTCCTTGCCATGGGACTTAGGCCCCGTTTACACTATACCGGATTGCTATCGGAGTGGGTCAAATTTTGTAGGCATTGAAAGGCTGTGAAGATTTTTAATCTCAGAGACCCAAATAAACATGCCAATTCTGTCAAACTAATAAGCATTTGCTATTAACCATTGCTCCTTAACGGCAGAAGATGATCGCGTGACGAGCGAATCCGGTATAGTGTAAACGGGGCCTTAGCTAGCTATCACTAATTGTTGGGCAATTGATAAAACCAGAATAGTGAAGCGAATAGTGCGAGTAGTCGACGAATAGTACGAATAGTCCGCGAATAGTCGACGAATAGTGCGAATAGTCCACGAATAGGCGACGAATAGTCCACGAATAGTCGACGAATAGTACGAATAGTGCAATAGAGACTTTGCAAGGCTTTGCAGCAGTGCTATAGAACTAAATTTACCGGGGGGGGGCTCTGTTGACAAACATGAAATCGTGAAAACATTCGTCGACGTACGTCAATGACGTCATACGTCTAGTGATTGTCATCAGTGGCGGGGGGCAGGGGGGGGCATGGCCCTCCCCTATTGTTGACACCCGTCGTAAAATTGCCAATGCTGCCGGAAATTGTCGGAAAATTGTCAAGGCTGTCGGAAATTGTCAAATTGTCAAATTGTCTACTTCCTGTTAAATATTTGTTAAAACTCAGTAGTCCCGTAATTTTTACCGATTACGTATGACGTCATTGACATCAACGAATGTTTTCACGATTTCATGTTTGTCAATAGAGCCCCCCCCCCCGCCCTGCTTCGGTAAATTTAGTTCTACAGCACGGTGGAAAGCCTTGCAAATTCTCTATTGCACTATTCGTCGACTATTCGTACTATTCGTCGACTATTCGCACTATTCGTCGACTATTCGCGGACTATTCGTACTATTCGTCGACTATTCGCGGACTATTCGCACTATTCGTCGACTATTCGCGGACTATTCGCACTATTCGTCGACTATTCGCGGACTATTCGCACTATTCGTCGACTATTCGCGGACTATTCGCACTATTCGTCGACTATTCGCGGACTATTCGCACTATTCGTCGACTATTCGCGGACTATTCGCACTATTCGTCGACTATTCGCACTATTAGTGCGAATAGTCGATAAAACTCACTAAGTAGATAAAACTCAACGGAAGAGCACAAACGGGACAAGTATAGTCGCATGCAAGGTGTTCCCCGTATATAATTACTTTAAATATAACTAATAAAGATAGGACAAAGGCGTCAAAGCCATATGCTAAATGGTTAATATTGGCTTTGTCCTAACACCTTGCATGGGATCATGGGACTATTGTCCCGTTTTAGCTCTTCCATTTGAGTTTATCTATATACTAACTGTGTTGTCTTGTCTTTTTGTCAGTTTACCTTTCGTTTAACATATGTGTTGTACCATATTTATTGTTTAGTCATATAGTAGAATACTATAAATAAATGTTATAAATTTGAAAAAGTCTAAGAATTGAAATTTTCAATTGCGTGTGCAAGTGACGTGCAGATGGTGCAGATATGTAACAACATTGTGCAATTATGGCGATTATTGTAAAAACAACATGCAATGAGTAAAAGCCTGAAGACGAGCAGCAAAACTCCCGAAACGTTGTAAATATAAAGAATTTTATACTTTAATATAATCTAATTAGAATTTCAGAAGTAATCTAAATAAAATAAATAAAATATATGAAAAAGAGTGAAAGTTTTAGAAGAAAAATTAAATAACAATAGAACATCTATACCATCTAGAATATTGATAATTGCATGACGTAAATCACCTACATTTGAATAATTGCACTCTATAATGTCGTAGTGACACCCTTAACCAATTGGGATAAAGAAGTCTCTCGTTTAGTTATATATTATCAATAGATATAACACTATATAATATACGATATTTACTTGGCCTGTGTACAAAAGTTATTCGTTTTATTCTGCAGTATACATATATTGTTCACCATAAACAACACGAGGCTGTATATATATATATACAGTACATGATAATATACACTGTTTTATTCAGAAGAAGTTATTTCACTTGAAATGGATGGCGGTTACTGGAGCATTGGTAAAAATGGTTCATTTAACTTTGCCGGCGATTTTGAATACTGTGGAAGTTTTTTAGGAGATATCGTCCCATGGAGTCTTGCAGTTTACTTATCTATCATCGTCATTGCAAAATTAGCTAATGTTCTACTTTTGTTTGCTATCTATAAAGATCCTTTAAAATGTTTACGCAATCCATCTGCCTATTTCATCGCAAATTTAAACATTGCTGATTTGTTAAACTCGTTGTTCCACTTCGAGGAACTATTGGTATCACACACTACGTACAAGAGTGCTGTCTGTTTGCCGGGCGCTTGGGGAACTTTTCATGCAATATTTGGAAGTTTTGTTTATTTTTTATCTTTCCCTTCGGTGACAATCCTGGCTTTGGAGAGATATATGTCTGTAGCTCACCCGTTATGGCATCAAGTCAAGGTTACATCTCGGTTTTGTTGCACTTGGATAGTTGTGTTATGGTTATTTAACTGCGTCGTCGCTACGATAACTGCATACTTTTTCAACGTATTGATAGTAGTTACATATTCCAGTGTATTTTACTTAAATACAGTCCTTGTATATTTGCTGGCTTTTATCTCAATCCGTAAAAAGCATTTATCTCTCGAAACTGATACTTCAAAATCAGAAATTATTAAACAGATGATTAAACTACGTTTAAGAAATCAAAACCGTTTTCTAACTATACAGTACTTATAGTAAACATTATTCTTATATTCGGGATAATACCATCATTAATTGTCTGGCCTTTGAAGAATATGGTAGGAGAGGGGGGGACGCTCTCGGCTACAACTGTTGCGGTATTGTTTTATACAGCGGATATTACCTTTTTAATGAATATGGCATCGAACCCATTTCTGTATCTCTGGAGGCTACCAAAGTATAGGAAAACATTTTTTGTTATGTATTGTTGTAAAAAATAGACATTCAGGATGTCGTGTTATAATTTTGTGATGTATATGTATATGTAATAAATTATTCTGGGTGCTTGACATGTCAATGTATACGCAAACATCATTACCACTGCCGCAGCGAGCGCGCGAAATAATTAAGCGAAGCCTATATATTGGTGGCAAGCTCGTACCCAGGGTTTTATCTCCGCTTCCGCATATAATATCAAATGCTATATATAGAAAGTAGAACATAGTTTAGAGACTTTCATCATTATATCGGACTATAATATAAAATTCCGGACGCTATTACCGAAAGATCACGGGGTCCGCGAACTATGCTGCTCTTTATCTCCGGTTCCATGCATGTTCCCAACAAGAACAATGCCACCATTCGATTCAGCGTTTATATTACCTATGTCTGTTTGACTTATTTGTTCGAAGTTTGTTTTGTTATGCGAAAACATGATCGGGCAGCAATCGTGAAAGTTCGATGACTCTTAAGCGATGGATTTTTGTTTTAAGTAGCGGTCATGTCAGTTATCGTTGCAAGCTGTTAACTAATAGGACTTATAGAGAGAGCTCGTAGAATCAAGGAGTAATGTCGAATCTAAGCATACTATGCTGCACTTACTGACAAACAAGAAGAATCCGATGCTTGGATTGAAGAACCTCAAGGAAACTTTCGTGCAGCAATGAGAAAGGAAATTAGTTACACATGCAGCAAAGGAAGTTAGTTACACAGTTAGTAAAGTATAGCTGCAAGTAAAACAGTCGAGGAAGATGCATCAAACTGAAAGACTGAATGAAAGAGCTCTAAAAGAGCATTGATAAAGAGGAGAGCAAGTGAAAATGTCGTTGGTCAGTTAATAGAAGATGTGGAACAAATCTTGGAGAAGTATTGTGTCACTCCTTCATTGAAAAAAGTCCAAGAAAGATTAGATACATGAGCCTAACTGGGAGACTACAAACAAACCAATGCTAAATCCAATGAACTTATAAACACAAGGAAATGAGATAAAAAAATTGAATGGACCAAAGAAATTCAAAGAATGTAAGACAGCTGTGGTTACTGGCTTACTGCAAAGGAAGGCAAGAAAATAAAGCTAAGAGATAAGCTGATCTGAAGGTAAGGAATTGGGTATACGATTTTATAAAATAACATGTATATAACGCGTATTCTGATTGGTCGAAAGCCGTGTTTGGATCAGGCCATCCAAACACTGCA
Organism: Paramuricea clavata; assembly: GCA_902702795.2. Classification (NCBI taxonomy): domain Eukaryota; kingdom Metazoa; phylum Cnidaria; class Anthozoa; order Malacalcyonacea; family Plexauridae; genus Paramuricea; species Paramuricea clavata. Next base: position 8,933 of record CACRXK020014979.1, read on the forward strand.
GACTACCGTGTTGTTGTTATTTTATAAAACAATTACTTTATGGTTTCCGTGTTTGGATGGACTGATCCAAACACTTGGGAATGTTGCTCGAGTTAAGAAAAGCGGGCAAAATCACTCGCCTTCGGCTCGTGTTTCGCTCGCTTTTCTTAACTCTCGCAACATTCCCGCGTGTTTGGATCAGGCCATCCAAACACGGAAACCATAAAGTAATTGTATAGTGACAACTGAAAATGCCCGGTTTTGAAAGATATCTTAGACAATACTCCAGATGTAAAAAAGGCATATCAAAGGATTCAGCACCTTATGCACCGAGATCATGTCTTGGTAAAGTGCTGCTCAGTGTTCTTAGAAGTGCAGATGATGACATAAACAAAATGTTAACGCGCCTAGATTTGTAATTCATTTAGTATTTAATTTGTCGACTATTTGGCGGTTTAAGTATTGTGGAATCTTGAATTCCGTTGTAAACTGACCATGCATAAATGACATTCATAATTTGTAAATAATATAATGTTCATTTCAAATTTAATTAAATTAAATGATTGTTAGCATCAAAGCAGTGAAGGTGATAAAGGAAGAGGAACATAAGAAATTAATAGAGCGGTTTGTCAATATTGTTGAGGATGCTCATCAAGACCTGCCAAGGCTTGGCCTTGAAAAAGGAATCACCACAACTAGTTCTGTCAGTATTACATAGAGAAAAAATTACCATCCGAAAAGAGTGGGTCGAAACTAGTCAGCTTTGACACAAGCAAGGTCTATATGAAAAAAAAGTTTCCAAATCTCCTGAAATTTTTCCTTAATCAGAAAAAGGCAATCGAGTATGATGTAACCGTAGGGGCAAGCAGTGTACAGTCAGTAGGAGGAACAGTCTGTCGATCTTCAGTTACTAGTACCGAGAGAGCAGGAGATGATGCAGAATCAGACGAGAATGAGCAAAGGGGTAAAGATGATAGCTCATGATCAGAAGGCAGCAAGTGCTTATTTCATCCTAACAGCAATCATTGAGCAGGTACCTGCAGCCTTTACAAAGTCAGATTTGCAAAGGCGAGCATATTCAAATGATCGACAATAATCTCTAAACAAGTAAACTACATGTAGATAAAAGCTAAAAGAAGTAGGATGTTAAAATGCCATCTCGCCGTGTACGAAGAAACACAGGACATTGTTGGGTCGCGGTCGTCGGATAAAGAACTGTGGGTGCAGGTTGCTGTCAAAGCAATTAGCTGATAAAATAATTGGAAAAGACGCCCTAATGTGTTCAGGACGACGTTCAATCGGACTTCAACATTTCTCTCTTCCACTGACTCGTCAAAAGCAGCATTTTATAATAGAGCGTTTGCACATGACGTCACAGCCGCCAAGTTGGTGTTCCAATTCAAAAGAATTTTAATTAGACTCTCTTGTGCTATATTTCACAATAGCTATATAAATTAAAGACATCATGCAGACAAATAATTATCATATGGCCAAACACGAAGAGGATCAGCATCCAATAAGATCACCAATTTTGCGTAGGTTAAGTCAGGATAATGATATTAGGTCTGTTTTGTACGTCGAATTTTTTCGAATGCAACTAAGACAAAAGATAATGAGATGATAAACCTCATTAACCTTCATTATCTATTGTTTGAATTGCATTCGACGCGACCGAAATTCGACGTATAAAATAGGCCTAAAGCCGGTTTTCCACTTGCGAATTTTTTCCTTTGTCGGTATCACTTATTACGTCAGCAAGACGTGGCAAAGTGGATGCCGACAAGGAAAAAGGTCGCTTCGCGCGAGAAAATTCGCTAGTGGAAAACCGGCTTTAATGAGGTTTTACGTTACTTATGTGCTTCCGTACAAGTCAACTATTGGGAGCAATGACTACACCCTAAGGCTAAGGGAAGAAAGATAAAACTAATTGTAAATGAGCAGACAAAGAAGACAAATTATGGATTACAGAATACCCATGGATAACAAACCCAGAGGAGCTACCTGACAATAAAAAAGCAGCAATGGATATGTTAATGTCAACGCAAAAGGGACTTGCTACAAATTCAAAGCACGCGAATCAAAATCAGATATAGGAGGATATGATGTACAGAGGAGTCGCAAGCTAAATTATGAGGATCAAGACCTACGACGGGCCTGTTCGCTATATATCTCATGAAGTCCTGTCGAAGTTCTCCTTGTATCTTTCAGGCAGATGTATCCCTCTCAATCCGAAGCTGTCGTATTATTGGCACTACCTACACTGGATAGACTGTTCAAGATTATAAACCTGATATGCCAAATATGGTCAGTGAATCGCACGTAACCAAATTTTCCACATAACAGCGCTTGAATATCAGCTACATTAATTTTGTTATATTGATGCAGGGGAAATTCTAGAAACTTTTTGAAATATTTTGGATATATGATCATATATCCACCTTAAATTAGACCGAATCAACTATCAAGGCAAAGTTTTGGGGTCAATGTTCGATGTTTTGTTTGCGTGATGTTTTGACAGTAATCCAACCGTTCTTGAATATAATTGTTGCGTTTCCCTCTGGAGACAAAGAGTTTTAAACTATTCAACATAGTTTGTCTATCTGTCATCTTCTTTAACCAATTATAGGACAAAGAGTTCCCTCGTTTAGTTATTATGTATAGGATAATGCCCAAGCTCGAGGTATTATTAAAAATAATGACCGAGCGCGTAGCGCGAGGTCATTATTTTTAATAATACCGAGAGCGAGGGTATTATCCGACTTAATGCACATTATGGTGTTTATGAACAAAGAAAACTATTAAGATAGTTACAAGTTCATGCATTGTTGTGGTACTATTATTTTTCACACCATATTTGTGTTTTGTATGCGCATTCCTGGGCTGTGTTTTTTCAACAGCTACCTTTTTATTACTTGATTGATATTTGTGGAGTGAGGATGTCTGGTTCGAGAAAGCGAGATTTTAGTTTGTTAGGAGAAGGATATGACGATGAATTTGAAGTTGAAAAGACCAATGATTGGGATTGCGACTGTCTAGATTTGGAAGACGATGGGCTGGATGGAATACTTTCCCAGTCCGATTGGATTTGTTTGCAGAGCGGAGAATTTCACTGGAAAGGCCAAGTCAGATAAACAGTGTCAGTGAGCGGCGATGTAATGCACCTGGGAAAAGCACGTTGGATAGAAAAGGTGAAAATTGTCTTAGCTAAGTTTTGTTTAAAAGTTAGTAACAAGCATTAATCATAGCGATTAATATTTGAATTTATTTATATTTTGCAATAGAGCAACAGAATACGTCTGACCGGTTTGAGATTTGCAGCAGTAAAAGTATGATAGAGTTGGCTTCGCGAAGCATCCCAGAAAATACTAAGAGGAAAGCGATGTGGGCATACAGAATGTTCGACGCTGGCTATTAGTAAAACACGGAGCACGGAGCACACGGAGCACACGGAGTACGGAGCACACGGAGCACGGAGCACACGAAGTACGGAGCAGTAGAAAAACGAAAATCCTTTATAATAAAATACACTGTTTACTATTACAATTTTTTGTTATTATTAACAAAGTTTTTTCGCGTATTACACGTTGGGGAAGTAGGAAAATGGGGCTTTTACTGAAAAACACATATGATGCAAAACCAGGCTGCCAAAAGCCATAGTATTTAAAATGGGATTGTGAAACTCGTTATCTTACATCTATCAAGCTTATGTA
>CACRXK020014980.1:0-12142 GCA_902702795.2 Paramuricea clavata
ATTTGATTTTTTTAGGTTAGATATGGTTTATAATTTGCTGTTTAGTCTCATTTTCTGGTCACTAAATAGTTGGAAATTAACAAACACGAATAATACCCTTGAAATAAACATATAGCGGAAATTTTTAGTTTTTATGGAAGAAAATCGCTCTTTCAAACCATGTTAATAGTGAGCTTAAGCAAGCGACGTTTTTACCAACACGGACGTCATCCGAAAATTCGTATAACTAATTTTGGAGGCATCGATATATTATTGGTTACAACATGTGGAATGGATGGCATTTAGCATCATGAGAGCTAGCCTGCTCACAGACGTTGTAGTTCTTACGCCAAGCGACGAAATACTACCGTCTGCTTACCTGAGCGCCAAACTGAATTCCGCTACGTCGACCAATCAGAATTTACCTTCCAAATTCTGGAAAGTGACGTCAGTTGATTTAGGAGCGGAATAAATATAAATATATATTTTGAAAGCAGCGTCGGTTGAATTTTGGTCAAAATTGCACATAAATTGAATTTAAAGATACTGATACTTGTCCAGGTAATAAAATGCACCATTAATGGTCAGATTTGGATATTAAAGATGTTCGGTTATATTCAAAACGCGGACAGGATTGGCATATTTATACTGTATGAATCTTTATAGCCAGACAGCATCAAATGCCGAATATATTTCGCTGAAATTTTAACGGTTAATCTTTATATTAAATTAAAGACAACAGAACTCGGAAGACATCAAATTTTATATAATACTGTGGCTTAGAAAGCGAAATATTAGCTTCAAAGTAAACGTACTAATTTGCTGGTTGAGCAACCACTTCTGAATGTAAACTGTAAACACAACACAAACCCGAGAAACTTGTATTAAAATTGCGCCGTGATGAATTTTCCAATTCGCCCAAACTTCGAAACGTTTATACTCTAACTTGGCTATACTTTTCTACATGACAATGAGAGCTTAATCTTTTAGAAGTTTTCGTCGAAGTCATGGCATATAGGAATAGGAAGTATCAAGAGCAACATTTGGACATATCCTGATATACTCGAGTTTCCCGATTGATTGTTTGTCATTGTTAACAAAAATTTAAATTTCGCCTACTGCATTGCTTTAGCACTTTATATACACCGATTGTTTGCTGAACATGCGAGAAGATGATCACAATATTATTCTACGTAAACATCGTGAAGTTCAACGCTATAGTTTCCAAAATATATCCACGCAAGTAAACAAATTTCAAGTTTCAACCCAAACAATATATTCCAATGCATGTGCAAGGGGTTTCCCCTGTAGCTAATCTCTCAATAAGGCGGCTTCCAATTGGCTCTAACTTTTTTGAACACTGCCAGATGATTGGCTCCTAAAACAAAGGGAATAGAATATGCAGCTCAGGTAAGCAGACGGTAGTATTTCGTCGCTTGGCGTAAGAACTACAACGTCTGTGAGCAGGCTATTCTGAATCCGCCCCTGAATGACATACCTACAGCTTATATTTAGGAATATTTTAATTTTTGCATAGTTAAAAGTAATGAACTTTTTACTACATAGAACGTTTGCATCGTCACAGCCGGCACTGTTGGTGTTTCAATTCAAAAGAATTTTAGTTAGACTCTTTTGTCTGGAACACCAACATGGCTGCCATAGCTCTTGTTGAGTAGGTCCCTGGGAATGAGTGCGAATTACGCCCTATATCGCGTTTTCCACAAAAGATGTAATAAATATTAAAAATTTTAAATGAGCGTGTCGTTATGGCCACCACACTTGACGCACAACGCGACCATGCGGTCAGTGTTAGTCAATTCCTAATACTATAGCTGCATGCGTGTATTTCTAGTAAGAATATATATATATATATATATATATATATATATATATATATATATATATATATATATATATATATATATATATTGCCACTTGTTTAGACAACTTCACTGTTAATTTCAAGGAGTTATTTTAACTCCACCATAGGAGTTAAAACTACTCAACTCGGGAGAGTAAAAATTGTGGAGTAAAATCTACTCCCAAAATAGAGTTAAAACTACTCCACTTCGGCGCGCATTCTACAGTTTACTCCATCAGGAGTCAATTTAACTCCGCTGGAGGAGTAAACTAAACTCGCTTTTAGGAGTAGAAATTATGGAGTAATTTGTACTCCTTAATTTCACTCCAGGGGTCGTTTCAACTCCCAAAAAAGAGTAAAATTGTTCTGGATCTGGAGTAAATTATTACAATATATAATTAATGTGCCTGAGAATCCAAGAGTTTTTCTGCTGGAGGCTATACTCTATTAAAGTATTGAATACAGTCAGATGCGAAAAGCACGAAGTTCCAGATATAAAGTCTTTTTTTTAATTTTCCGTTTTTGGTTACTCGAATGTTGCTAAGTCAGATTGATGCCATTGATGTATTATACTGTATATCGGCTTCCGTCACACGCGGCGATCGAATGTAGCCAGAAATTGTCAGCGAGTCATCTATATTTTTTATTTGCTGCCTAAATCTGTAATTAGAGCGTGTGGAATGTTCTGCTGCTGAATTCTGCTGAATATAATTTGCGACAAGTGGAAGTTCCAGATTTTCAACCAATTAGCATGTTTAGAATATATCACGTGTTGTAGTAATTCGATCTGGTTCACACAAACAAAGACCAAGCGCCAAGTTCAATCCTTCGGGAGCAAACATTCAAATTTGAATGATATTTATTCAAATTTTCTACTTATAAAGTTGCAAAGACCTAATAAGATACATGGAATTTGTTTTCAAAGGTATGTTTATTGTGTATTTACTTATTTGTGTGCGGAAAGTTACTTGATATACTGTATAGTTATATTTTTAAATCGAAGACGAAGGCCTGTATTTTAGTTGCTTCGCCGCCGATTTGCCGATCTAGACGTTCAGTTTTAATTTTCGATTAATTTGTATTAGCAGGAGTCCATAAGTCTAATCTACAGTCTCTACTTATTTGTGTTGTTAGCCCCGTTTACACGAGCAAATTTTATTTGACAAATTTCATTTCATCAAAAGCATTTGTTGTTCAAATAAATTTGTCACAAATTTATCATCTACACGAGCAAAATATCTCTGACATATGAAATTTGTCAAATAAAATTTGTGCAAACGGGGCTTTATTTGTGTGATATACATGTATGTTGTATTTCGTGTTAAATATGTATACTTTAATTAATATATAGGTGATCTGTTTGAAATGCAGTCACATTTGACAGCATTGCAATAGCCCATCTAATATTACCCAGTGTATGGCTTGTGCTTGCTATGGTAGCCCTCCTATCGGCTATCAGTCAGTCTAAAACATGTGTAAGGGGCTGCTTATATAGAGGCGAGCCGTCCAGGTAACCTGGCTATAGCTCGCTTTCCCTGGATGAATGTCTGGTTACATGAGCCTCTTTAGATGGGCAGGCTTGCCAAAACAAATCACCCAGACTGAGTTATATAGTACAAGCACATTTCCCAATAAAGTCAACCAACAAGTGATCAATCACTCGAAATGTATAAACTGACAAAAACAATCACAGGGTTCTTTTTACCCAGCTGGGCCCAGGGGTAATACCGTGCCATATATATAATTGTATTGTATATAATTTATATTGAAAATCCTAGCTTGGCATTAGCAAGATTTTGGGACAATGAATTTTGGGTCAATTATGCACTTCTATATTTTAAACACCCTTTACCAGAAAAGTTGTATTCATTTTCGATGATGTTAGTTCAATTGCATGCTTACATTAAATGAGTAAAAGCATTTGAATTTTGTATTTCTTGCTTTGCATGTATGTATGCAAAAAAACAAAAATCGCAAATTCATTGTCAATCAATCAATAATTTTTATTTTGTGTGTGTTGGTGTTATGTACTCAGACCTTGAATATATGATGTTTGTGATGTTACTGTGAGTGTGCATCCACACCGGGCAAGCTAAAAAGTTAGCTTGGCCACAGTGGGAATCGAACCTGTGACCGTGGCCAAGCTAACTTTTCAGCTTGCCCAGTGTGGATGCACACTCAGTGAGAGTCAGTGGCGTAGCCAGCCCGACAATTTAGTCCCGCTATGCAAATTCAAAATTATCATTATTCATTTCTCTAGAAATTTATTGTTTTCACAGTCAATGAACATGAAAATATTTGCATAGCGCGACCAAATAGTCGGGCTGGCTACGCTACTGGTGAGAGTAACATCACAAACATCATATATTCACCTGAGTACATGACACCAACACACACAAAATAATCGTATCATTGAATACCCCTGTACACTGATATCGAAGGAACTAGACTCAGTTCCGAAATATCATCAACTCGAACAGACTTGACCATGTAGCTCAGTTGGCAGAGCATTGGACTAGTATCCCAAAGGCCGCAGGTTCGATTCCCACCGTGCCCAAACTAACTTTTCAGCTTGGCCGGTGTGGATGCACACTCAGAGTAAAATCACAAACATCAATCAATAATTTGCTGCTGTTATATATCAACCTTATATATTTTTTTCTTACTAGGGATTCTCATTAATATATGGATTTAACAAAAGCTTCCCAGGAGAAGGCAAGTTGTCAAAACAAGTGGTATTATATGTAATCATTAATGGCATTCTAAGAACTTCATGGTCTATTTGGAAAATGTTATTCTTTTGCTGGAGAGCATTTTTGTGAATTACCAAACCATCCAAGGGATGGAGTTGCCGACTTGTGGTATACAGCTTGTTTTGTACTAAATTTTTACTAATGGACTTGCTTGACATGTTTGATTGAGAAGTGACACTACATACATTTAGTACATGCAGTATATTTTACTTGTAAAGATTCTACATTGAACAGAATATTAACCCTTTAAGTGGCAATTTGCTTTACTTTTTTATTTTTTCTGTCAAATGTGGTCAGACAATTTTTGCTCATTAAGGAGAGAGTGCTGCCACTTAATGGGTTAAAGCTTTTCTGTAAATGTAAATTTTTTGAACGATGACTATGTAATAGCCGGTACTGTGCTGGGAATGGAACCTGCTGCCCTACAGGTGATTCTGATCAGCTTTTTAACCGTCAAAGATCCTGAAGCCCTAAGAGTCCATCGCCCTGACAGTCAATCAAGCTCTACTGTAACCAAGAGTTCATGTATATAATACTAGTGTCATCCTGGGCAGTTTATTTAATTAATACACGACCAATGACACCACCATGGTATACATACAACAACTTGTGGTTACCTCTTGGCAAAAGGGCTCTTTAGGTCGGAGGGCTGCGGTAGAATTGCAGGGCTGCAGGTTCAATTCATGCTGACAGGCTTGTAATTGTATTGCACATGTATTCATGATATCATTCTAATCATGTATTCATGATATCATTCTAATCAATTTAGAACTTCATTAAAATATTATAGGGCGTAAGAGTATTTCATTATATTATGCTACAGCAAATTGTATTTCCTGCTATAATATACCTTACTTGTAGGGATAATAAATTATTTTGACTCGAAAAATGTCTTTATTGATTTCTAAAATTAGTTAAAGACTTTTCTTTACTCCGATATATAGAAGTCATTTTGTCTCCAAAGGAGTCGACTTGACTCCAAAAGTGGAGTAAATAAAAAAGGTACAGAACGACTCCTTTTTTGGAGTACATTTTACTCCTTTATTTACTCCATTTTTGGTGTAAATTTTACTCCTTAAGTAGAGTTGTTTTTACTCTTTGAGGAGTAAAAACAACTCTACTTATGGAGTAAAATTTACTCCAAAAATGGAGTAAATAAGGGAGTAAAATTTACCCAAAAAAAGGAGTCGTTCTGTACCTTTTTTATTTACTCCACTTTTGGAGTCAATTTGACTCCTCGAAATTAACAGTGTAGCAAATGCGTTTCAAAACAATGCATATCTGATGCACTTGAGCCAATTCGACCACTACCACTCTAGTACCCACCCCACTCTAGTTTTACATGCAACAGGGCCTAATTTACTTCTTATAACCTTACCAGTCATAAAGACATGGTAAAAATCGATGCCAGTCAAAATGCCGACCGGAAGATTTTGGTGTTGCTTGTGCTCAAAGTCAGCAAATTCCAACCCTGCAAATTTCGGTAATTCATGCACACTTGACAGGGGCTGATGTGTCAGCGGACTACATATGGTTGGGACACATAGGGCTTCTACAAATGTAAATCTAGCATCACCTTTATTTCTAACCTTAAGTTGAACTACATCAAGTTCCTGTACCTCACTATTCTCAGCCTGCCCAAAGGTTTTGATTACAACTTTCTCCACTCTAATTGCCTTCAATTTGAGTGTTCTTCTAACCTTGTCAGTTATATACGACCTCTGACTACCGCTGTCAAATAAAATTCTAGTCTGGACTTGCACACTGTCATCTGTAGGTAATATATCCGCTCTAGCTGTTTGCAACAGTATACCGCTTTTATCACAGTTAGCATGTACCACAAAACCCTTGTTATCATTAGTTGTTGCGTTCTTATCTTCCTCCCGATTTATACCTGGGGGATCTGCTGGTGTATATTCGCATATGGATATATGGTGCTGTTGCCAGTCTTACACTTCCTACATAAGTAATGGGACTTACAATTTTTGGCAATATGTCCAGTATCTAAGCAAGCTTAAGCATATAAAACACCGCTTGTTTCTACGGAGAATGGCCTTTCGGGATTGGCAATTCGAAACACTACTGCATTTGGATGATGAATGTCCCTCCTTGCCACAATAAACGCATGCAACCTTATTGGTCTGACCAAACAAACCACTAGTAGTATAATATCCCCCCTTCCTTTGCGATTCTTTCTGGATAGATCTATTCGAAGTGGATGCACTACAATTCTATTGCGCTCGAAGCTCACTATTAAAATATTCCATGACTTTATCAAGTGTCCAGATCTCCTCGCCAAATTTTCTAGAAATAATCATGGTAATTTCGTCAGGCAATCTATCTTTTAAGATTGGAATTAGCAATGAGCCGTAACCAGATGTGTCAAGTTTAAGGGATTTCAAATTTCTTACACAACTCTCTACATGATTATAAAGCATCCTTAGCTCTTTAATATTATCCCTAGATGCTATCTTACTGATCCTCAATAGTGACTCCATGTGAGCACATATTAAGATTTGTTCATTTCCAAACCTGCCTTTCAAAGTTTCTATTGCTTCCTGATAGTTTTCTGAGTTCAAAGTTAAACCTGATACAGCAGATAAACTTTCCCCTTTCAAACATCCCTTTAGGTAATTAAATTTGTCTATGTCACTTATACGTGTGTTACTATGAATTGCTACTTGGAATTGGTCCCAAAACTTTGCCATGCCAGTGGGTCTCCTGAAAACTCTGGTAATTGCATTTTAGGTAATCTACAATGCACTGCGCTGCCCTGCGCCTGAACGTTGTTACCATCTGAAGCACCTAAGGTATTTATTGGCTTCGTACTTTGATTAAACGCAGCTAGCCTTAAGTCTACTTTCGCCAAAACATGATAGCTGGGTTCTAACGCTTTCATATGTCTTTTGGATCAAGCATGTTAATAATTTCATTATGAACAACAGCCAATTGTTCAAGAATACTCGAAACAGTACTTCTCAACCCCAAAAGATTCGCTTGCTCACAGTTTTCAGAAGAAACATATTGGTCTAGTTCTTGTAAAAGGATTTTTAAATAAGCTGAAAGACCGGCGAGTCTACCTTTAACTTTACCTAAATCAGTCGCCACCTAACCTACTATATACCGAGCACGTGGTCAATAGACTAGACGTCAATTAAACAACAGATATATACACTAAAAACACAAACAATTACAACGCAAAATATACGCAAGTGAGAAAGAAAGCCTAAGGTTAATTTCGACCGAATAAATAAAGAAGTTACCTCTACCAAGACAACAGACCTGCAACCTTTCACCGAGAAGAACGAGGTTGCGAGAATGACACTTGAAGGGCACTATTAACAACAATGTTCGCTGTCGCCGTCTGAATATTTCACCGCCGTTATAGACTTATAGTTCTTTAACCGATTAGATTGTTCAAGTGTCCCCTGTCGGGCTCCACTTAAAAAGCAAGACCTTCTCTTGATTTTTATAAAGTTTTATTTAAATTATGTGCGACATAAATTTGCACACCCGTGCGTCTCTCTCTGACATACAACACTGAGCTATTGTTCAAGGGTTCAGCCACGAATCACACAAGGCAATTCACGTGACTAAAATTAACCAATTACAATACGGACTTTATACAAACAAAACATGAAGTAATTCACTTATAACATACACATCAATGACTTTGCGCTCATTGTGTTTACAAATCATTGTAAATTGATAAAGGGAACATTTTAAAGTGATGTACAGCTATTTCAATTAAGGTTGTCCCCAGCAAAGCGGTAAAGTCGAATAAGAACGCGAAAGGCTTGCTGGAAATTGCTAATAAATTAATGTTTTTTTAGGGATTCCCAGCAAGCCTTCCGCGCTCGTATTCGACTTTTCCGCTTTGCTCAGGGACAACCTTGATTGAAATAGCTGTATGCCACAAGAATATAATAGTAATTATAAATTAAAAATTTCAAATACCAAGTTTATATATACTACTCTTGTCTCTCTCTCTTCCACGTCGTATGTAGCTCGTGATAACAATTTCCCGCTCCCTACCCTGCTGGTGGCCAATGTCCGTTCTATAATTAATAAAATAGACGAACTAGAGTTGGTAGCTCAAATTAACCAAGTTGAGGTCATATGCATTACTGAATCTTGGCTTAACACCTCTGTTGTGGACTCAATGATTTCGTTATCGAACTTCATCCAATTCAGAAATGATCGCACATACTCCTGCGGTGGCGGCGTTTCCATTTATATTAAAGAAGAAATTTACTGTAGGAGGCTAGAGCATTTCGAGGATTCAGCCATTGAATCCCTATGGTTACTACTTAGACCTAAGCGTTTACCAAGATCTATATCCGCTCTTCTACTTGCAGTCATTTACCACACCACCTCCTCCGGCGCCAACGAGAACTTTGAACTGTACAACCATATCCAGCGTAATGTTGAATCCTTCCTTTCTCTGCATCCTGATGGTCTCGTGTTTGTGACTGGGGATTTTAACCCTGTCAGTACATTATTTGATGAAAAACGGTTGAAAAGATTGTCCGGTTTAACTCAAATTATTAATGTCCCAACACGTCACAACGCCATATTGGATTGGTGTCTCACTAATGCCAAGAAAGTCGTTTTTGATGTAAGCCAGCTTCCTCCTATTGGCTCGAGCGACCATAATGCCATTTTAATAAAACCCCATAAAGATCGTCTGGATAATTCGTGTAATAAACGAGTATGCAAAAGAGATTTAAGAGATAGCAGTATAAGACATTTTGGTCAGACTATTACATCTACCGATTGGACGGAGATATTCGAAATACCTGATCCTAACATGAAGTACCGGAGATTTAATGAGGTAGTTTCTGCAATGATGGATTGTTTTTTCCCCAATAAACCAACTAGTGTTAGGGAATCTGATAAACCATGGATGACGTCATCGCTTAAGTCCTCCATTAGTAAGCGACAAAAATCACTTCATAAGTACGGAAGAAATTCACAAGCATATAGATTTTGGCGCAATACAGTTCAACGGGATGTTAAAGTGGCACGTAGAAAGTACTATGCCAATTCCGTGCAGAAGTTGAAAAGTGCAAACCCTTCCAGATGGTGGAAAGAGGTTAAATCCATAGGGGGCCTCTCTTCTCGGGAATCTTGGGTACATCAACTACTTTCTGAAGTAAACCCCACCTGTGAGGACCTTGCTGAGTCATATAACGGATATCTTGTTGGACTTACTTCGCATTTTAAACCCTTGTTAGAATGCACCGATGACCAGGAGACAGAAGTTCCCAACCATCTACTCGTAAATATAGGGCAAGTTTATTCAGTGTTGCGACGTCTTAAAACGACGAAGTCTCCTGGCCCAGACGGTATCCCAAATAGGATCCTGAAAACCTTCGCTTTTGAATTTGCCCCTATCATAATGGACATATACAATACATCAGTGCTCCAGGGAGTCTTCCCTGATCAGCTAAAACGTTCTATCGTCGTTCCCATTCCAAAAGTGTCACCACCTCAGACTATTGAGGACGATTTAAGACCTATATCACTCACAGCTCAGGTATCTAAAGTGATGGAAGGATTTATGCTACAGTCCCTCATGTCGGAAGTGGGTCTTAAATTGGACCCAAAGCAATTTGCTCTTCCGGGAAAGTCAACCACTCAGGCACTCGTTTATCTCCTACACTTGATTCATGCTGCTTTAGATCAAGGCCACTGCTCTGTAAGAATCTTTTTTGCTGATTTCAAAAAAGGTTTTGATCTCGTCGACCATAATGTCATTATTGATGAACTTTTAAAATTACAAGTGAGTCCTGCCATTATAAGATGGATAAAGTCGTTCCTTACCTCCCGCGAACAGTGTGTTAAAATCGGACCATCCTTTTCCTCATGGAAACCCGTTAACGGTGGCCTACCTCAAGGAACTAAACTTGGCCCTCTTCTCTTTGCCATTTTAGTCAATTCCCTCCTACAGGACTGGAATGGGCGGATAAAGTTTGTAGACGATGCTACTGCACTAGAAATTGTTCCACGTTGCTCTCCTAGCTTGCTACCTATTCTCGTAAATGATGTATCTCAGTATGCCTCAAGTAGAGGAATGAAGCTTAACAGTAAGAAATGTAAGGAGATGACAATATCCTTCCTCCAATACCACCTTCCACTTGATAATGCGATCTATATAGATGGTTCGCCGGTGCAATCAGTATCCTCCTTTAAACTGCTCGGTGTGCTACTGAGAGAGGATCTATCTTGGTGTGATCATGTCGACTATGTGATTAAAAAAGCAAATTCTAGACTCTATGCATTGCGGAAGTTAAAAAAGGCTGGGTTAAGCGATAAAGACCTTGTCACTATATATTCCTCCTTCATTCGGTCCCGAATTGAGTACGCTTCACCTGCGTGGTCAACGCTGACCCAAGGCCAGTCTGACCTTATCGAATCGATACAGAGAAGAGCATTACGTATCTTGCTTCCCGAAATGTCGTATCAAGACGCATTGAATTATACTGGTCTAAAAAAGTTAAGTACGCGTAGACATAATTCCTGTGAACAATTTATTCGGAAATTGAAGCTTGACAATGGTCCTATAAATCCTCTTAAGGATGTTGTTGCAACTCGTATACATCCAAATACTCATAATTATAATCTTAGGTCCGAATCAAGCTGGTCACTCCAAACGAACACAGAACGGTTTCAAAATTTTATAACTGTCAAATATAATTATTAATGTATTATTGATTTAGTAGTACTCGTGTATATTAATTCAGGGACCCAATTATAATTTGTGGACAGATTTAAACTGACTATTCAGAACGAACATTGAACGGTTTGAACTCAATTTTATCTGTAAATTTAATTTTTAATGTATTTACTTATAATCATGTAATTCAGTAGAGACTGCAATGTGATTAATTAAACAGATTATTATTATTATTATTATTAATTTTGTCTCAGACTTTAGAGTTGCTATATGCGAAGCGAACGCCACGTCGCTACGATTTATACTTAAAACGAGGTAAATTTCCAGGTTATAGTCTATAGAGAAGGCAAATATTTGGGGCCCCGCGCGAAGAAAATGCTACGGGCCCCGAGTTGTGTAAACGCGGCCCTGGTGCAAACTCGCATTCAGTGCAACGATAACTCTACCAGATCTTACGAGAATCAATCTGTGTACAGAGCTGTATCAAAGCTTGTCAAAACTGCTATAAACACGGAACGGATATGGGGATAAAATACGGAATGGATGGGGATAAAATGCGTCCTTTTGATTATGTAACGTCGTAGTGCTTATATATTATTCATAACATATCTTATACAGCTATTTCAATTAAAGTTAATTGTCACTGAGACAATAGTCAAATGTGCAATAAGGGCGCTAAAACCTCTATAATTATGCCGACCCAAATCATGCGTGGGAGGTATGGAAAGCTATTTTTCTTGATATTGCAAATATGCATGCTCCACTTCGGATTCGGAAAGTCAAAAGTGAGCACTGTCCTTGGATGACAAACGAAATAAAAAACCTTGCGCATCATAAATTCTACTTGAAACAAAAAGCGGTCAAATTTAA
>CACRXK020014981.1:1722-12621 GCA_902702795.2 Paramuricea clavata
ATGAAACGCCTTCGAGAAGTTTTTCGCTCCTTGGATATAGCGTCCGCCATTATGTATGGACGCCATCTTGAATACAGGATTTCCCAGTCGCTCGGAAACCTAACCCATTCCCATGATCCAACGCGAGCGACTGGGAACGAGTCAGAACAAAAAGAGTGAGAAAATAACACCTTGTTCTACGCCCTCGGTGACATTCGATATTAAACTTTTTTCGCCAAAACTGACAAATTCTGATAAAGCATGCTTTCTTCTTTAATTTCCTCGGGGGGATTTTTAAAATTCGATCTAGAACGCGAAATATTTATGTTTGAATAACAGTGTTTCGACGCGCGTAAAATAGCAGACTCTCACTTGCACTATCTTTACACACACATAAAAATTGGTAGATTTGGCAGTTTAAACTTATTTTCCCCACACCACAGCTGACATGTTTTTAAATATTACCTATCTGATCTCATTTCGCATCGGAAATGCGTCACAACGATCCACGACTGACAGGTACAATATCACTTTACTCATTACTGTACTTAGTACATATCCGGTTGGCAAAATGGCGATTGTTTGACAGACCTTCGCGAAGGGCTTAATATTTTTGCTAACAAACTGTTCACGAGGGTTTCGCTCTGTTCGTCTTCTGGTTCGTCGTCAATCGTCATCGGCTGCCTCACTTTCTTGGTCGCTTTCGTCCTTTTCAAAGCAAGTCGCCGGGGCAATCAGCGTTAATATTTGCTGTCTTTCGAAGACCTTCCAAGAGCTTCAACATTTGCTAACGTTGTTGCTTCACAAACTGGGCAATCGCTGATGTTGGGCAGGATGCATTCGATGTGGAACGCAGGTCCACAACCACGGAAAACGTTCCAAGTGGATTAACCTTTTCGCAGGCAGGTAAATCGCAGGTAAGATTTATATTTGATACATTTATAGTCAGCGTCCTTGGTGATTGTTCCAAAATATGAGTGTGTGCCAAAGTTAAAATATTACTCATAATCTCCAGAACATGTTTGGACAATGTTTTGAATCACTGCAGTTTAGAATTAGCAGTCGTTTTAAAGACAACAGAACTGGCAGCCATGGCACCCATAACTATTCAGTGTACAATACCAGACAATGTAAATTACCACCTCCCCCAACCCAGAAGTAGGCAGTTTTTATTTCCCAGCACTGCATAATCAAAATTGCTGGATTGTATAAATGTCTGGCTTTGTCTCAGTGGCCCTGCTTTGCCCCATGAACCCCACATTTCCTAGATTCAAGCAAGCAGGGACTTATATTGACTGGTACTTAGGTCCTGTTTATATGGAAGCCGGGCTGGCCCGCTAAGTGAGACAGCCCGGTAAGCGAGATCTCGCTGTGTAGTTATTTTTATAGTAAAAATTATTGTGCGTTTATATGGACAAGTGGGCTGGCCAGGTTGCCGAGATCTCACTTGAAAAGAGGTGAGATCTCACTTGAAAAGAGGTGAGATCTCGCTTACCGGGGTGGAAATTTCTCCATATAAACACTCACAAGCTGGCTAGCCCAGTTGCTGGGATGAAAGATACCGCCGCAAGCTATTTTTAACAACTGTCAAAACCAGCAAGCGGGATGAAATTTTCCCATATAAACACAAGAGAAATTCATCCCACCTGCCTGTCTCGCTAAGCAGGCCAAGCCCGGCTTCCTGCATATAAACAGGCCCTTAGTTGAATTGCAGCACTTGGTCTGCCTGTGTGTTACTTTTAAGTGTACCCTGGTTCTTTGCAAGGTAAAAGAAACAAGAGGTGAGAATGGAAAGCCTCTGATCATATCAATTGCAAATCCCACTTCCACACTTGAATAGGTTCAGAATTTGAATCTTGCATGTGATTGGCCATTTGTAAAAATATGTCAAACCTGTTTGGGAAATAAACACTACTGTGAGCTAATTATAGCTATCTATCTATTTAGCATGCCAAATAGGGCCGGGTCACCACAACAGCATATGCAAATTACTGTGAGCCCCTTTTTACCCAACCCACCCTGTCAACTTTCCATGTGGGAGGAAACTGGAGTACCCGGGGAAAACCTGTGACGTTCGGCAGAGCGTTGCGGTTTATTCTTTTCACATGAGGACTGGGTTTGAGTCGCATTGAGAAAGTTCTCACTGACTTGAACCTGTGGCCTCAGAGGTAACAGGCAAGTGCACTAACCACTTGGCCACCGAAGCCCCAATTAAAAAGCCCCAAGCTATTATAGTAAACTCAACCAAGCATGAATATTAATACTCCCGCAGGTGAAAAGGTATTAAATTTCTCAGGAGATAAACATATCAACAGTTTTGCAGGACATGTAATACATTCTTGGTTGAGTTTAATAGAATATTTTAATACAGGCTATAATTAGCTTACAGCAATGTTTATTTCCCAAGCCAGTTTGGCATATTTTTACAAATGGGCAATCACATGCGAAATTCAAATGCTGAACCTAATCAAGTGTGGAAGTGGGATTCGCAATGGACAGTGACCCTGGGCTGTACACAGCACAGGGGAGGGGGCGGCAGGAGGGGGAAACTGCCCTCCTAAAGAAAACTATATTTACAATTTTTAGAATGTCATTATTAATTATTCTTTGGATATTAGGCTCTCCGTTCTCGCATCTTGTTTCTTTCGCCTCGCAAAGAGCCTCTGGAACCAGAGTACACTTAGAGTAACACACACACACAGAGCAAATAATATAATGCTTTTAAGGCAGTGAATTGGTAGGAAAATCTTTCAATAATATCCTGTGATTATGGTAAACTATGAACCAAACCAGACAATATAAATCCCTGCCTGCTCAAATCCCAAGTGTGGGGCAAAGCAGGGTCACCGAGACAAAACCAGATATTTACACACAGATATTTACAGATAGTGACAGTGCTGAGAAGTAAAAACTGCCTACTTCTGGGTTGGGGGAGGTAGTAATTAATTACATTGACTAGTATTGTACATTAAATAGTTATGGGGTGCCA
Organism: Paramuricea clavata; assembly: GCA_902702795.2. Taxonomy (NCBI): domain Eukaryota; kingdom Metazoa; phylum Cnidaria; class Anthozoa; order Malacalcyonacea; family Plexauridae; genus Paramuricea; species Paramuricea clavata. The sequence continues at coordinate 4,691 of CACRXK020014981.1, forward strand.
TGGCTGCCAGTTCTGTTGTCTTTAAAAGAGTTAAAGGACTGCTAATTCTAAACTACAGTGATTCAAAACATTCAAACATGTTCTAGAGATTATGAGTAATATTTTAACTTTGGTACACACTCATATTTTGGAACAATTTCCAAGGACGTACTGACTATAAATGTATCAAGATCTGTAAATATAAAATATAAATCTTCCTTTAAAATTTCCATCGATTTGCGATTTGCCTGCCTGCAAAAAGGTTAATCCACTTGGAACGTTTTCCGTGGTTGTGGACCTTCGTTCCACATCAAATGTATCCTGCCCAACATCAGCGATAGCCCAGTTTGTAAAGCAACGTTGAAGCTCTTGGAAAGACAGCAAATACTAACGCTGTTTGCTCCGGCGACTTGCTTTGAAGAGGACGAAAGCGACCAAGAAGTGAGGCAGCCGATGACGATTGACGACGAACCAGAAGACGAACAGAACGAAACCCTCGTGAACAGTTTATTAGCAAAAATATTAAGCTCTTCGCGAAGGTCTGTCAGCTATTAACTGTGGTCAGACAATCGCCATTTCGCCAACCGGGTACTTTTAATGTACAGTAATGAGTCATGCGATATTGTACCTGTCAGTCCTGGATCGTTGTGACGCATTTCCGATGCGAAATGAGATCGATGAGATCAGATAGGTAATATTTAAAAACATGTCAGCTGTGGTGTGGGGAAAATAAGTTTAAACTGCCAAATCTACCATTTTTTATGTGTGTGTAAAGATAGTGCAAGTGAGAGTCTGCTATTTTACGCGCGTCGAAACACTGTTATTCAAACATAAATATTTCGCGTTCTAGATCGAATTTTAAAAATCCCCCCGAGGAAATTAAAGAAGAAAGCATGCTTTATCAGAATTTGTGAGTTTTGGCGAAAAAAGTTTAATATCGAATGTCACCGAGGGCGTAGAACAAGGTGTTATTTTCTCACTCCTTTTGTTTACATGTTTCGAATTTCAGGCATTCTGATTGGTGAAGAACGCAAAATGTAAACAAACGCGCTGATTGGCTAACATTATTTGCCCTTGTTGTACTTAACTGATCAGACAGTTTTGAATCAGTGTATGGTAACACCAGGAATTTCCCCTCGTGGGAACTATAAGGTTCCCGACAGGGGGAGCTTTTCTTTTCCTTGGAAATTCAGGGACAAGTTCCCCCAAAAAAGCATTGAATTGAACATCGAGTTAAATTGGAGGTCTTTCTCTGACGACGTGCAGTATTATAGAATGACAATCCATTCAAAATCCCGTTCAAAAATATCAGCTAGTTCACCCCATCCTTATCAACACCATTGGTAAGATAAATACCTATAAAATTCCATGTTTTCCCTCTCTTTGTAACATGAATATTACTTGATCCGTTCTTTAATATAAGCATTGTATCTGCGTTACCAAAACCTATAATATAAAAAGAAACTTAATCGGTAATCCAATAAGTTGCTCGTCTGAAAAATCCTGCATGCATTTATGCCTGCTATAAGTTTCTTTCGTTAATGGCTATTGCATAGCTAGCTGTTACGATGTTGCCTTAGATAAGATGACATTAAACAAGCGTTCTGAAGAATATTGATCAATTCATTTGCTAACTTCAAGCAACAAAATAAACGATTACAAAAAACTTTCCAGATCTAAACTGATCGTCTCGGCCCATAAAATGGCCGCCATAGCATAGGTATAGGATGTACAATGCAATACCAATAGTACATGCAGTGGTCTTGTTAAGTTATGTTAAGTAAAAGCATGTTATAAAATGTTTCAAAATACATAATGCAATTGAAAAAGCTGCATGGTAAATATAACATGTTTTCCATTTCCACCATCGCTTTCAGCTCTATCCAAAAATAAGTGCGCTGTACCATATCTACTGTGATCTTTTGTATAATTTGCAGTTTTTAATTCACAGGTTGTACCCAAACCACCACAGCGTCCACAACGATCAGGTACTTTGTCGGAGTTCAACTCCTTATCACAGCCCACAGTCTATATATAAAGAAAAGAATACAAATCAATAATAAGACAATATACATAAAAAAATGCCGTCTATAGTTTGCATTTAGTCGTAGCGTTTGCCATTATATCGAAGTGGACGTTGTAATAGGATGTCATGTATATACAGGGTGTATAAAAAAAAACTGAACATATTTGAAATTGCTCTCAATTTCGCAAAACAGCTATTAGTATCCAGTATTTTTATATATATGGCTTCTTTGGGTACTCATAATGTAGAATAATGTAAAAATTTCGCGAACACAAATTTTGTAAACCAGGGGGGGGGTATCTTTTCGGACAAATTAAAAATGGCTTGCGCATGCGATTTAAAATCTATAATCGTATTTTGAGTTAATGAATGAAAAATGTGTTGGGTGTTTAATTGCTGCACGAAATTTCAGACAATTTGCTTCAGTTTAAAACCTTCAACTATCCACGCAAACTTACATTTTTCCTAAAAAATCAGCAATTTGCATGCTTAATTATGCATTTGCCCAATTTACATATGTCAGCAATATGCAAATTAGGCAAAGGCATTAATTAATATAAGCATGCGAAAGGCTGATTTTTTAGGGAAAAATGGAAAGTTAAAGGGCTTAAACTAAAGCAAATTGTCTGAAAGTTTGTGCAGTAATTAAAAACCCAACAAATTTTCCATCCATATTCTGCGCATCAAAACATTCCTTCAGTGGGGGAGCGACCTTTGGAATGTTGTTAATATTTCGCTCTTTCCGAACTTTCTTGAATTGAATCTCTAGTCTGTATTCATTTACAAGCATAACAAACCAGAAAAGTGTTAAAAATTCAGTATAATATATATCTAATCATATTTTACAACTGTAGCACTGAGTTCAAAATGTAAACAAAGCGTTTGTTTACATTACGGACTTTACATCACCTTTAAATTTCGTGCGCAAGCCATTTTTAGTTTGTTGGAAAAGACACACCCCCTGGTTCACAAAATTTGAGATCGAGAAATCTTTTTCATTATTCTACCTTATAAGTACCCAAAGAAGCTATATATATAAAAAACTAGATACTAATGGCTGTTTTGCGAAATTGAGAGCAATTTCAAATCTGTTCAGTCTTTCTTATACACCCTGTATATACTAAAACTGTCTGTACCGGTGTGGGTAGTCCAATGTGAAAATGCTGTGCTGAGTGGTTATATTACTACCTTTAAAAAATAAGCAGAAACTCAAAAGTTACACACCATATATATATATATATATATATATATATATATATATATATATATATATATATATATATATATATATATATATATATATATATATATATACAGGGTGTATCAAAAAAAACTGAACAGATTTGAAATTGCTCTCAATTTCGCAAAACACCTAGTTGTATCTGTTTTTTTATATATAGAGCTTCTTTGGGTACTTATAATGTAAAATAATGAAAAAAATTTCTCGAACTCAAATTCTGTGAACCAGGGGGGTGTGTCTCCCCCAACAAACTAAAAATGGCTCGCGCACAAAATTTAAAAGCTGTAATCATATTTTGAGTTAATAGATTTAAAATTTGGCGGGTTTTTAATTACTGTACAAAATTTCAGACAATTTGGTTTAGTTTAAGCCCTTTAACTATTCATTTTGTTCTAAAAAGTCAGCCATTCGCATGCTTAATTAATGCCTTTACCTAATGTGCATATTGCTGACATATGCAAATTAGGCAAATGCATTAATTAAGCATGCAAATAGCTGATTTTTCGGGAAAATTGTAACTTTGCGTGAATAGTTAAGGGGCTTAAACTAAACCAAATTGTCTGAAATTTTGTACAGTAATTAAAATCCCGACAAATTTTCCATCTGTTAACTCAAAATATGATTGCAGCTTTTAAATTTTGTGCGCGAGCCATTTTTAATTTGTTGGAAAAGACACACCCCCCTGGTTCACAAAATTTGAGTTCGAGAAATTTTTCTCATTATTCTACATTATAAGTACCCAAAGAGGCCATATATATAAAAAACCCGGATACAAATAGCTGTTTTTCGAAATTGAGAGCAATTTTAAATCTGTTCAGTTTTTTTTTATACACCCTGTAGATATATAGAGTACAATCTCTTCAGCCGATTTAGTGAGATTCTTTGTTGGAAATTGAAATTTTCCACCATCTTTTATTCTTTCTTTCGAACATATCATGCATTGTTTGGGAAATAACCCTCTTGAGCATGCAGCACCTGTCGCAGAACTTGCTTTCGAAGGTCGTTTGTTGCTTTTCGTGGTTTCATTTTCGTTCTCCAATTTTCTTTTGAGCAATGCTGACCCCAATGCTCAGGCATAGTTAAATTTATGGCAACAATCCCTGTGATAGTTAATTAATTTTGAACGCTTAAGGTTTACTAGACAATTAAAATTCGTGCAAATTAGACCGCAGAAGGCTTTAAAGAACCCAAAAAGAGTTTTAAAAGCCTAAAATTACCTCATTAAAACCATTTTTACACGAAAAACATATTGATTTTCCATGGTTGCTAAGTGTTGCTAGGGATGATATACTGACCAATGAGATAACAAATTTAGTTAAAGCAGGATTATGATTGTACGGTGGCTCAGAAGGGACATAGTCTCTCTACTATTTTATTGTTCCTCTTATTTTGTACGTTGCAACTTACGTTGCGACTTGCTACTTAGGTTGCGACTTAGGTTGCGCCTTGGGTTGCGACTTACGTTGCGACTTAGGTTGCGACTTACGTTGCGACTTACGTTGCGACTTACGACTTCCGGTTAGTCACGTGAAAAACGCAAGTACAGTAGCGGTTATGTCATGTGTTGTTTCCGGGTACATAAATTCAAAATCGTTAGCTCAGAGTAAGAAGTATGGCGTTTGTCTATCTTGTTTTCTTTGCCTTAATATGTTCAGCTACAGCAGTTATGCCAAATTATAGCCCAGCAATTCAAGCAGACGGGTTAAGCCGTGATGAAATTATCGAAAAGTATTTTCATCTTGGATTGAGCAATGCAGAAATTTTAGGATTCATTGTGAACTTTCATGGCATTCGTCTGAGTCTACGGCAACTAAAGAGGATTTTGAGAAGAAGAAAATGTAAAAGGCGAAACGACCAAGACAATCTTGAAGATGTCGTCTGTGCAATAGAAAACGAACTGAAGGGTAGCGGTAGTGTTATTGGGTATTGATCGATGCACCAACGTCTAACTAATGAATATGGGTTAGTAGTGACAAGGAAAACAGTTCGACTAGTATTGAAAATTTTGGATCCAGATGGAGTCGAATCCCGATCAAGACACCGATTGAGGAGAAGGTTATATAGTGCAAAAGGTCCGAACTATCTTTGGCACATAGATGGATATGATAAACTCAAACCATTTGGATTTTGCATTCACGGTGCCATCGACGGTTACAGCCGCCGTGTCCTATGGCTAGAAGTTTCATCACCAAACAATGACCCGGAAATAGTAGGAAAATATTATACCGACTATGTGGATACTATAGGGGGCACGTCACGTATAATTCGGGCGGATAGGGGCACAGAAAATGTAAATGTAGAGGCAATGCAACGGTTTTTTCGCAATCATCAGAGGACGATTTTGCACGAGATAAAAGCTTTATGTACGGACGATCAACATCTAACCAACAAATAGAGGCGTGGTGGGGATTGCTGCGAAAGGGATGTCCTGATTGGTGGATACGTTTTTTCAAGGATTTAAGAGGCGTTGGTTTGTTTGATGATGATGACTTAATTCAAAGAGAATGCATTAAATTCTGTTTTATGGAAATAATACAAATTGAATTACATAAAGTGGCAAGGAACTGGAATACTCACAGAATCCGACCTTCAAATAATGCAGAATCCCCTCCAGGTCGTCCCAATGTTCTCTATTTCAATCCTGAGATACTTGGCAGCCAGGACTACCTGATACCTGTAGATATAGATGAAAGAGAAATAGCCGAGGAAATGTGCTGCACTCAACCTTCGCCTCGAGGATGCTCTGACGAATTCAATGCCCTTGCTGAAATGATCATGGAAGATGAAGGATTACAAATGCCTACTAATGCAAATGAGGGGAAAGGCCTTTACATTACTCTCCTTAGGTTGATCGAGGAAACCGAGAACGATGAATAAAAAGATTTACATACGAAATTGTCAATGTATAAAAGAGCAATTATGTAGTTCAGGAAAAAATCTATGTTATCGTATACACACTCACTAAGATGAGCGCATGCATGTTCAGATAAATAAGTATCACTTTGTAAATATATAGATTTATTTAATAATCCATTAATGGTTACACGACAAAAGCGAACATGCTACAGTACTTGCCAACTCAGGCAATTGGTCAGGCAAATGTTCAATGATTGAATCACTCACTATACAGTAGTACAGCTAAATTAGACCAAAATCATGGTTAGCGTATAGTGTAAACACGGCAATAACAAGAACACAACAAGTTATTTACAGGGTTTAAAAACTGATTTAAAAATGGTTCTTTGCCTTATTTGTCCAAAAAGACATACATTTTTACATACACTGCTCTCGTGAATACTAAATATAATATTTAAATCATTGAAATACTGAATTTCAAGATTATTTATATTGTTATTACTATTATTATTATTATTACTATTATTATTATTACTATTATTATTATTATTACTTAGAACTAATTACTTTTAGAACTTTAAATTTTTAACTTTCGACCTGAACAACGTAAAACACAAACCATACAGGAAATCCAATGACGATCCATTGTACATCAACAGACTGCATTAAAACCATCCACCAAGCATTACGAGTTAGATATACCTACCGCTATCAATAAACGCATTGCACTTCTCTCATCGGACGAACAAACATTTAAGGAATCTATACGCCTATATATTTATCAGAACGCCCTTATAGACATAGTAACTTTGATCACGAATTTACGTACACTCATGCAGGATGCATCACAACGGACACGTATAGGAATAGGCAACCAACATAATTTGGTTCAATCCACCATTTAGTAAGAGTGTTAACACGAACATAGGAAGGGAATTCTTAAGTTTAATTGACAAACACTTTCCACTATAGCTACGGCACAAACTACACAAGATTTTCAACAGAAACACTTTAAAAGTAAGCTATAGTTGCACTACCGAAACAATGTATGGCCAACATGCAACATTATTTACAAAGCCACTGCAGTCACAACGAACAACACGAACGACACTAAACACTATATATATTGGTATGACCGCGACTACATTTAAGGAACGTTACGCTATAACCACACTTTATCTTTTCGTCATAAAAAGACTCAAACAAAACGGAACTTTCGAAACATATTTGGAAATTAAAAGAAAACAATCAGGATTATACCATCAAATGGTCAATTTTAAAACACGCTATTTCGTACACAAGCGGATCAAAACGCTGCAATTTATGTTTGGAATAAAAAATTTTCATTTTGAAAGACAAAAACAAAGACAATTTACTCCATAAAAGAAGCAAGTGTCCTCAAAAAACCGGTTTCGAGTAAACAAGGTCGTTAACAAAATTTAATGACCCAAGCATTGTTTCGCCTAAGCAGAGTTTCGCCTAAGCATTAATTGTTTCGCCTAAGCATTAATTGTTTCGCCTAAGCATTGTTTCGCCTACACGCATTCCGCGCATTCTTTCGATAGCATAAAAGCAACCTATATTTTCGAAATTACTCACCACCTGATGATTCGTATACGGATGAAACAGACTGTTGTTTTGAGGTAAAACGAAAAACTGTATTACGCCCTATCTATATGGTATTGAGCACTGTTTGTGTTTCGTAAACCAAAAACTTAAGCTATAATTATATATATATATATATATATATATATATATATATATATATATATATATATATATATATATATATATATATATATATATATATATATATATATATATATATAT
>CACRXK020014982.1:0-12617 GCA_902702795.2 Paramuricea clavata
GCGTCACGAGTGACGAAAAACTTACAAAAGTGCACCGCACACGACAGCTTTCTCCTTACGCCAACAGTCACGAATGACATTTTGCTAAGCACATGGCTCTAGTGTGCGTCGGGCTTAAAGGCTGGCGCACACTGGAGCTATGTGCTTAGCAAAATCTCATTCGTGACTGTTGGCGTAAGGAAATAGCTCGAGTGTGTGGGCGATTTACAAACGACTTTCGTCATTCGTGCCACTTACGGCAAATATAGTTAGAAGACAAACTTGTCGTGATAATGCTGTTCCAACAACTTGTCAACAAGATATGTTCTCAACAGGCTTGTAGCAAGCTTGTAGACAAGTTGTTGGAGCAGCATTATCACGACAAGTTTGGCTTCTAAAATTGCCTCAGCCAGCAATTCATTTTGCGCGCATGCGCTGTTATGACAATCCGCAAGCAGGTAGCTTTCGTTCGCCGCACATGGAATGATTTTGGCACGCGAGGCAGAAATTATCAAACATGTTAGATATTTGCCGTACGTGGCACGAATGACAAAAGTCGTTCGTAAATCGCCGGCACACGAGAGCTATCTCCTTACGCCGACAGTCACGAATGCCATTTTGCTAAGATTTTGCTCCTGGGATTTGCTCCTGGGATTTGCTCCTGAAAGCGTTGATAGAAATTAGAATAACACAAAGTTATTTGTAATGCAGAAAACTAATTATGAGTTCGAATGCGAATGGGTCAACTATTGTGCTTACGCACGCTTGGAATCAGTTCTGAATCATTCAAATTCTAAAAACATTGTATTTCAAAGGTTTGCAGGTTTTTTGATACACCCTGATTATACAGGGTGTCCCAAAAAGCCGACTGAACCAGTGAAAAAATGTATTGGTAGAATTTGAATGCCTTAGCACTAAGCTGAACGCAAAGATGGGTAAAATATTGACAGGGTGCCGGCATACTGTACAGGGTGAGTAAAAAAAAACTGATACCTTCGCGGCTAATTTGAATAACAAAGGTGTCAGTTTTTTTTACTCACCCTGTATTAACAAATTAAAATACCTTTGTAAAGGCGCACAATTTTCTGCTCTTGGGAATTTAAAGCAGCTTCTTAAACAGTTTCTTTATGCATAAAATTTATTTATGTTAATCTTTTATCACTTGTGTGTTCAGCAGAGTGCTGAGGCATTCAAATTCGAACAATATGTTATTTCAATAGTTTGCAGGTTTTTGGGGGCACCTTGTACAGGATGTATAAAAAAAACGCAACCTCGGAATTTCCCAAGAAATCGACATTGTTTTAAGGACAAAAGATTTTAGGTGCCTGGGAATTCAAAATAGCACAACTGTCAAAATTACGGTACACGCGAGTGCGTCAAGCAAAATTTATGCATTTATTTAATGACACTTAATGAGTTTTTATTTTACAAGTACTGTACAGCATAACAACAGTAATATGATCTATTAGCAATTCGATTTAAATTCCCAGAGGCCTAAAATCTTTTATGCTTAAGAATTGCAAAGTGGATTTCTTAGGAAATTCCGAGGTTGCGTTTTTTTTATACACCCTGTAGAGTCACTGATGAATTCAATATACAGTAGAGTGGTTAATGAATTCAATAGAGTGGCGATAACGATTCAATCTAGCTTTTCATTAAACCTTTTGTTTTCTTAACCCCACATTTTCCCTACGCTTCAAAGCCCTCGCTACTTGATGATTTAAGATCATAGATATCTTATATACACTAGATAGCGCATCTCTTTTAGTAAAATTGAAGCCAAGAATATTCCAGCGGTTACCCCTATTTGAATAGATGGCGGCCATGTTGGTCGTTCCCACTTGCTAATAAACGCTTAAAAACAGCAATAACTTTCATCATTTGAATAGTTTAAAAACGTATTTGGAATAGGGTTAACTTAATGTTTAAGTTCCCTGTTTACGAAATAGAAAACATACGAATCTTCTCATTTCATGAGAACGACCTGAGACTGCAATCACGGCTTCAATTTTTGAATTGCAGTATAATTAGATGCACTATCTAGTGTATATGAGATATCTATGTTTAAGATACTGTATATTTCATGTTATATTGACGTTGTTTTTGTTAGTTTCAACTTCCTGTACCCTTTATGATTTCGTCCCATGATTTCGATTGCACTTCTCAAATTACTAATGTGCTGCATCATATCATTGGAAGTGTCGTCTATGTTCGAGTCAACGTGGAAATTAATTTCTGAACGAAGAGCTGAACATAGGTCTCGCAAATGTGAAGGTAAAGAATAACATTCATATTCACTTAGAAAGAATGGGACGTCGTCATTAGAAGAAATGTTAAAATAAACTGGAACGATTTGAAGACTTCTGTTATGGTGGTTTACCATTTGTCCTAACATCATGTTGAGGATGAAAGTATATGGGCCGTCTAGATAAAAAATATTAAATTAAGCGGTCATATGATATTAGGAGTGTAGTGGAGGGGGCATGTATGTGATTGCATAGGGGATTGCGCCCGCCTTGTTGGGGCTTCAACGAGCTGAATCCGTCTTGATAAAATTCCATGTCGATTTGGGGCCCTTATTTTGCAGATTACATAGTGATAACCGGGAATGGTAATTATTTTAGGAATCTGTACTTGATGATATCATAATCTTTTATTTCAAGGTAAATCCTTTCTTGAAAACACACTAATTGAGAATGGCTAGTACCAAACATTTATGGTAGATGTTGCATCCTCCACACTTTGTCACCCCACGCCTAATTGTCAGCCTAGCCTATGCCCTTCATTAACGTTTCATGACTATACATGCACGCCTATATAAAATTATAATCTCAACCGAGAGCCATTAAGCATATGATTTAGCGTTATTATGAGGATTCCGAAGTCAGAAGACAACCTGCGGTGTTTGGTGAATCAAACTTGCAACACTTTTATCGCATGGAGCTGAGGGCAGTCATAACGACATGTAGGAAAAAGTATATCGAAGTGGAAGGTAAAAGACACTAATAACAAGAACTGGTTTTCAGTGTAGAAGAAATTATAGCAATGCATATCTGCAGAAGTTAGGGAGCCATGGATCGATGCTTTCTCCGTAGTCTAACGCCGAGTTTCAGTCGTTTCCACTTAACGATATATATACGTACGGCTACCATTCAGTGGTTTCAAAATAAGCCGTCGCCCGTCGCATCCGACTGCAACTCTTCCATTGCGACGGCTACTTTCTCTTTTGTAAGTAACTACAAATTCTAATTAAGTGCATGTTTCCAAAATGTTTTGTGAGCAAACAAGCGTGTATTTCCCCTGGAATTTCGTCAAAACATAGCCACAGTGACAGATCACTAGAATAGAAGCTTTGATACGTACGCGTCTCTTGTGCGTTGAGGACAGGCTCAGAGGTTTTCTTGGTAGCAGTTTCTAACAGATTGTACTTTATGTAAGATGTCACATTCGTCTCCAAGAACAAAAACAAAATGGCGGAAAAACGACAACGAAAGCCAGCGGAGATGTGGTCGCTATTGTTATTAGACCGCTTTGTTGTTATAGGCATTAATTATAAGAACATAAATTTAACAGTGTTTTAGACATTTAAAATATGATCTTTTGTATCTCAAAAACAAATGCTGGAAAATGTATCTTCTAGAGTCTAGAAGTTCAAAATTTTCTGGAAGTAATACCAGAAACTGCGGAACAGGGGAGCTTTAGCCCCCAATAATTTTCCATACGTATATGATTTTTATAAAATAAGAATACTGAACTCTTTCAGATCAGTCAACAATATATTTATAACTTATATTTGCCAAGTATTCAATCTATTTCTGGTTGGATTAAACAGATGACGGGTAATATTAGATTAAGCGGAGTCGTTTATTAAGAAACTTTTTAACAGCAACTCGTTAATTTCGTTGCATTTCCAGGGCTCTGCGAGGTCTCAGATTTCAAAATTTCCCGGGGCAGCATGCCTCATAACTTCTCTAACAAACTCTCGCCTTCAGCGTTTGCTATAGCCCCCCAATCCAAAAATGGCTCCACGGTCCCCCAAGTTGCGAAGTTCGGTTTTCAGTTGCAACTCCTACTCTTCCCAACGCAACGTCTACTATGAAATGTTTTGAAACCACTGCCATTCCGTTAAATATTCACCACATTTCTTTTATAGAATTGTGTTTACACCATAACAGAGTGTTTGCCATGGTCCACTACGTTTGGCACTCCAGATGCAAATCAACGCGCTGCGGTAAATTCATAGTGTAAACGAGGCTTAAATTGAAAATGTGGACCGTTCAAAACATGAATTAAGACTAACTCCGAAGTTACAGGCTAACTCCAAAAATAATGTGAAGGCAGTGGGGCTAGCTATCTAAAACTGCAGTTGCTGGTTAACAACACCAAACAGTCTTGGTTATACCTCCACGTAAACAAAATATACACTCGTGTGGAAGTAAAAGGAAACAACACAAACCTTTTTTGTGCTCTTTGTCGTCGTACATTCTCTTTCCATCTTTAGTACAAACAACAATAATTTTATTACAACGCTTTATCTCCTCCTCATACCAGCCCATTCCTCTCCTCACAATCTCGTGATTACTACAGAAATCCACAACACATTTAACGTATCCAGTTCTATCTAGCAAATTTGCGAGTGCATGAGTGACGTCTTTGCACATCCCGCAGTGGTTGTAATGAACAATGAACACTCGAGATTTATCTGAAGCAGAAAAACATTTGAAAGTCACATATGGCTATGGGCTACCATAAGTAGGAAAACACCAGGGGGGTGGGGCCGGTTGTACGAAGGCCGGATTGCGCTATCCACCGGATAGTAATTTTTTCAACTTTTGTAAAAGTGCTTGAAAACTGTGAAACTACGGACATAGACGACACAAGAAGTAAAAAAAACATTTAACTTTCAAATATTAAACTTTAATACGAGTTATACTAATCAACGACTGATTTAACAAAGCTTGAAAAAATCACTATCCAGTGGTAGCGCTATCCGGCCTTTCTACAACCGGCCCCAGATGTATAACCACTACCTTTATATACAGTGTGCAACTTGGCCCCTGGAGCAAGGGTTATAATATATTATTGACCAACGCCTGGGAACGTAAAGATTGAGATCTCCCACCTGTCCAGTTGATCGTACGGCCAGCAAATGGTATAGATTGTCTATAGCCACTTACAGAACTTCTTTTCATTTCTCTTTAGAAACTAGTGAGGGTCTCCCAGCGAGGGTCTATGTTCTTCCCATGTTCACTTGGAAATTTTTCCTTTGTTCCCTTGTTCCCCACAAAGATTTCACTATGCATTGTTCCCATTGCAAACTATGTCTTGTTCCTTGTTTCCTGGAAACCGCTGTGAGACCCTCACTAGTTGAATTTTTTAATGTAAATAGTGATACAAAGCAATAGTTCAGGAAAAAAGTTAAGTTACAAAATGGAATGTATTTCACAACATATTCAGAGCTTGCAGTCACGCGAGAATATTACTTCACGCTAGAAATCCGCGATGTTGGGTTGCAGAAATAATGGTTGGCATTATCCACATCAGTAGACTGTATATTGAAGAAATGTGGGAAAATTGGACGGCTAATTGACACAGTACAGGTTTTTATTTCGATTTGAATATTTGCCATCCAAAGTGGCAGAAATCAAAGAGATACGTCAAAATTATGTGTTGTGACATCATTTGCAAGGGTCAGTTCTCGCAGTGCGAACTTACGCCTGGGAACGAGAATCGCCAGTATTCTATGCAGTCACAAGTGCATTGTATAAATACTGTAACGATAACTCCTAATAAAAGGCCCTATATGATTGGGAGAAGCCAACATTGCGGCCAATGGAGGGTTTCTTGTAGGTATAAAACACGCGTGTACTTCGCGTTGGCTTCGCGTTAACTTAGCTGAAAAAGTTTTCAGTTTTGAAAAAGCAGTTTTCAGTTTTTCCACGTAAATTCTAATTTTTGTGGTAAATAACTTCCTTAAAAGCTAAAAACTAAACAAAAAGATAAGATCGATGCAACTGCAATCCATATTATCCTGTTTTCTTTTCACATCCCTCGATCATATAAATGCAGTAGTCCATATAAACAAATAAAGTTTGCTGAGTCCGCGGTTTTTTACCCGAACATGTTTTTTACTCGAACATGTTTTTTACTCATCAAATAACTTTGTTTTTTTTGACTAAGTGTTTCTAAAATTTACTTATTCTGAAAGGCGACCAACTCGCCACAGTTTATTAGGGTCATTGTATAATTAATTAGCAGAAGAAAATATCAATCGACTGAACAATTATGAATTTTCTACATTAAACGATGCCGATGTTTTGCGCTAAATTCGGAGTGAATTTCCGCGCATAGGGTTTTGGGCATACCTACAAGACGGCCTTCGATTCCCGCCTTCTTGGCTTCAAAAACAAAACCAGAGTTATCGTGTCAGTTTTATACAGAGATCACTGGTAGTCATGCAGTTTTGCGATTATTATATAATTTTCATATATATTGATGTTAGTAACCATATGCATGCATGCATGCATGGTCATAACGCTCTAGTGGTCCACAAGTTTCAAATCGTGGAACAATAGAAAACTTTCACCTTTTTCCATGGTATTTGATTTAAATTATTATTAAAATTCCTGAATTATACAAAGGTATAAAATTTTAAAAAATATTGATAAGTGATAACATACCTGTATGTGCCGGATTTGGGATGACCTCTGGAGTATCTGTGATCAACCGACCCGGATCTAAATAACACCAGATACACAGAAAATCATGTGACAAGTTAAAAGTTGTGTTCCATTTCATACGTCTGTATAAACTAACAATTTCACTTATATACAGAGTGCATGTGCACGAAAATATCACGTGTAATTTCACTTGTGAAATAACTTTTCAAAAGTAAAGTGTTCCATTTCGACATGAAATAATAATTTCACAATTCATATGTAAAGTTAATTCTCACATATATAGAGAGTATTAGACGGTTGCGAGGAGATATGGATTTTATGTTCCAGTGACAAAAACAATATCTCACGAGTGAGCCGAGCGAACGAGTGCATGCATGATATATTGTTTTTGACACGAGAACATAAGTCCACTTCTCGCAACCATTTAATGCTCTGTTTATTGTATGGACTTTTTCAGAGTGATATACAAATACACGGCAAGACGACATGTAAATAAGCACGCGAAAGACAAGTGTAAAAGCGATATTTTTAAAATTATAGTCCAAACATAAAACTCGAATAAATTCTACTATTATCGCAAGATGTCTTCTGAATGTTTTCGTTTTATTTCCAACAATAATTCCGTTTTATATACGAACCAGAGACATTTGTAGCTTATTTTCAAAACAACAACAATGAAAATAGTGGGAAATTTTCGAACTTCGTATCATGTCACTCGTAAGCGGAAAATACGAAAAATACGCGCACCTGTGAAAATTATAAAGCTTCTAGTTATATATGAAATGGCCATTTTTACATTTTGTTGTGAAATGCTCCAATTCCACATAAAATTTCACATGCGAAATAACATGTGAATTTTCCGTAAAGGTTATGGAATCGGGCTAAGTTCCCGGTTGACACCTACATTTAGAATTTAACCTTTTAGCAAGTGACTCCATTTGGATCCCAAAAGATACTATGTACCAAAATTTATGATAAACACGGCAAGAAAACTCTTCGACTTTGACATTTACAATTCATTCACAAGTGCAGATCGAGTAAGCTTTAAACTTTAGTTTTTCCACATGATCTGGTTAAAATAAAGTCAGCTATATGTCAAAAGTAAATGAGTGCATGAGTGTTTCCACTTGCAGTGAAAAATTTTGCGAAAGTTTTCAAGGAAATGATTGTTGAAACAGAGGCAAAAGATTCCCTCGCTTTTTTGTCGTGCTCAATCAAGTTATTGAGCACACATTTCAGCCAACGTTCTTATCTAACATTTATCAGTTATATCAACACTCTTGGAGATTGGGAAAACGAGAAATTGTGTGGAAACACGAAGCCCGGAGGACGAAGTGTTTTCACACAATTTCGAGCTTTCCCAATTTCCACGAGGGTTGATATTGATGTATATCAATACGAAAAAATGTTTTATTTTTATATTATATAGCAAGAAAAATAAAGAAAGGAATTTTCCGTGTTGACATTGATTCATGTCAGCATGGCTCTTAGCCAATCAGCGTTCAGAATTTACAAATGCTATATTATAATTCTAATTTCCACATAATAATTATATATAAAATGAGCAGTTTCACGCGTGAAATTATGTGTGAACTTTCCGTACTAAGAGCCGAACAATCGAGCATGCATGTGTCAGAGGTGAAACAAACATAATATAATACCAATGCTGCGATGTCAAGGTAACTATGCAATCTATGCAAGTACCTGAAATTAACATATACGCAGAACTTCGATGTTTCGAGCGAAGACCCTTCGCTTCCACGAAATCAATTTAATTAAATGCGTGTGAGCTTCATGAGCTACAATCAGTGACAAAACCTCGTCCCCCGCCCCTCTCTTCAATGTTGGTTAAGGGCAAGTTTGTATGGGCAAAAAGCCTTTAGACAGCCAATACAGATAATAAATTTAGCGGCCATAATTTTGTTATTCATAATGTTGGTTAAGGGCAAGTTTGTATGTTTTAAAAGCCTTTAGACAGCCAATAGTCCCAATAGATAATAAATTTAGCTTAATTTTTGTTATTCAACATTAAAAAGGGGAGAGAGGTGCGTATATCACAGAATTAATTTAAGTCTAATGTCCAGAAAGTTTTGTCACCGATTGTAGCATCACCATGAACCATCCATGCGTTGAATGAGGTCATGAGTTTTAAAATTTACTGACCAAAATGAAATAATATTAAGTATTTGTTACACGCACATCTTGCGAATTTTCTTTTTCTTTTCACAAAAATGACTGCGATAAAACCCAGGATAAGTAACCCAACAGCGATAGTACACGATACGATGACATCTATATATCTTTTTGTCGTTGGTTTCGCCGAGCCTATATTTGCAAATTATTAAAATATTAGAAGTACATAGGTGTACGAGAGGGAGGGGCCTGTTTTGTCGGGCAGATTCTACTTAAAAGATCTGAAAAATTGCTATATAGGCAGGCCTGCCTCGGTATAATGCATTTTGTTTTGATATTAATGTTGAGATAAGTGATATTAATGTATTCGTGGGACTACTGTAATTGGACATTGCCCATGGACAGATTGATTATTAATAAATTGCGGTTACATTTGGATGAGAATTGGATGAGAAATCAGCAAAGTTTCAGTCTTGCTTTCCCATGCAGAGTAAACGGAATGCTTAATTAGCCCATTGTATTATTTATGCATGATACATAAATCAATTCCTGGCGGAAGTATGCTCCGAGTGCCCTCTATTTTACCAGTATAAGTCAGAAAACGTATTGCCTATTGCCTAATAATGCGTCAGCAAGACCGTTCGTTCGAAAACTCTTTCGTTTTACTTTCCATTTTTCGTCAGTCACATGCAGGAGGTCTTATTAAAGGATTGACATTTAACTTCACGTGAATAACTTAAGTTGACCGAACTTACTAGCAGTATAAAAATAAAAATAAATTGTAATCCCTTGCGAAAATAACTATATTATATTGCTATTTTAAAACTATTTTATTACTATCACCCCTATTTTTATGCTATTTTATTCAGAAGCAACCCTATTTTAATTCTATGATAATATTTCACCAAAAGAAAGAGCCATATTTTATTAATGTTTTATTTTATTTTATTCCTATTTTTATAGATAATAGAAATAAAATCGCATATTTTAATACTATTTTCCAGAGCTTCAGGGAAAAAGTAGGTTTAAAATAGCCTATTTAAATACTATTTTTAAACTCATAAAATAAAATAGGCTGTTTAAATCCTATTTTACATTGCAAGTTAAATGCACAAATTTCAAACAGGAATAAAATATACTATTTTAATCCTATCGTTCCTTCATAGTTAGTAAAATAACAATAAAATAGACTATTTTAAACATATTTTGCACGTGCAGAAAATTACATAAATTAAAATAGATATAAAATATAGTGTTTTAAAGCTTTTATTTTTCAGAATACGTAAAACAGAATAAAATAGACAATTTTAAACCTATTTCACATTTTAAAAATGCCACATTTTTCAAATATAGGGATAAAATATACTATTTTAAACCTATTTACTTTCCCTAATTTGCAAAATAGAATAAAATACACTATTTTAATCCTATTTTACATTTACAGGAATTCAGGATTACAATTTGCAGATATGTATAAAATAGTCTATTTAAATTAAACATACTGAATTTTCCTACTTAGCAAAATGAAATAAAATAGAACCGTATTTTACATTTACACAGATAAGGGACCAATCATTAATAATGGAAGGGGGTGAGGGGCGGAGGGTGAGAAAAGGAGGAGGCTTCAACTAGTGCGTACAGCGTCATCCCCACTGGTCATCCCATGCAGTGCTTCCACTTGCAAGGAAATTTCTTTGCAAAAAGAAATAAAATTTACTAGGAAACGGCAAGGAATTTTGTTTTCAGCAAGCAAATAAGGATATTACGTTATTTCTAATAAATCCTAAGATTATAGCAATTCCCAAGCAAATTCGCGTCAGGAAATGTTGAAAATCCAAACTACTCCTGGGGAATGGAAAATCTGAAGAATTTCTGAGGCATGACCTCAAGCCTCCTGTTGCAGTTTTTTATAATTAATTTATAATTTATAATTGCAACGTTCATGGTGTTTCTCGCCCGAGAAATACACCGTCATTCAAGATGAATTATTGTAATATCAGTTTTAAACTAGGTAAAATTCATCTTCATCAAAGGAATTTTTGTCAAAAATAAGGAAATTTTGAGCAGTTGGAAAGCATCTACATTACCAGCAATTTAATTGTGGATTGATTCAAAATTCAGGCGATAAAGTTACATAGCTAGGAGTTGGCTTTTGTGCTCTTCGAATATCAGTTTTTATTCGCGGATTACCATAACTTGTTGGCCTCATGGGTGCCAAAATCGACATAAACGTAAACTGCTAACCAAAAGCTATAAAACAAATAGCTTTTGAAAAGATAAACTTTATTCAGTCAAAAGGATGAGGGTAAATAAACATGCTACTGCGTGATAGTGATTTCGAAGCAACTTTGTCACATATATTTGAAAAAGTGTGATAATTAATCAAATTTTGCTTTTTGCAATCCCAAAAAGTTATGAAAATTATTTAAATATTTAAGGTTTCCGTGTTTCTAAAGTATTTTTTTGAGAAAAGTAAAAGTTTTCCCGATAAAAAAGCATAGTTTCTGCAGAAAACTGTTTTCTGATAGAGAAGGTCCTGGGGGAGGGGGTGTAGAAGCGTGCGCGGATAGCAAAAAACCTTGACGTTTCCTCCAAAAAATTAATACCAAATTTTGTTTTGCCTTTGTTTGATATGTAATTTAAACAAGTTTTTTTACATCTAAAAATTGCCCCTAGTGGTCAAAATTTGGATTATGTTTGCAGTATTGGCTATTTGTTTACTTTTGGGGATCAAAGTTTGAGGTCCAATTATTTTAAAAGTTTGCAAACTACCCAGCTAATTCTTGGCTGTTGTTTGCAGCCTTGTATGCTGATTAAAATTTAGTTTAGTCCACAATAGTAGATCCTTTCAATGAAAGGAAATTAAAAATAGTATATTTGATTACTTTTACAGCACAGTCATTACGTAGGTAGGGTGCAATACCAGGCCAAATTGCAAAAAAATTTACCGAAATCTCCAAATTTAAAATCATATTTTTTTTCTCCCAAGGCACATAGGAAACATAATTTAACAATGAATTTTGTTGAAAAATTGCCCCTTTGGGTCTAATTTCGCTTTGAAATGCGTGCGTTTACTGCTCTTGTATGAAGCAAGAGTTCGAAAACATTCCGAAGTACTGTAAAATGTAATGAAATCGGCAACTTGACCTTGCCCTTGAGACCTTGTACTGCCTCAGCAGTGAAATGTTTTTTGACAACGATAATTTACCAGTGTTTCTTGAATATTTTCCTTGTTTAACTAGTAGAACCGAACGTACAAGTGCATCAGAAGACTAAGCGAGAGTTTCGTGTAGAAATGCTCTGTTTACGGGAAGTTATTTTGCATTCGCAAGCGTCAACAAAAGCCGGCATTTTCACATTTTCATGTTTGATTATCATAGCGATAGATAAAAGCTTTGAAAGTTCAATTGAAAACATTTTAAACCACCCGTATTTGTATAGTATATATGTTAGTTGTATTAACATTGAACTTCTTTCTGTTTGAACCCAAATTTGTACTTGTTTTGCGTTTGACAAGGCTGTCAAGCTCGCGACGATTGGCTTTTTAGGCTCGTTTTTAGGCATGACTGCAGATTTAGCGTGTCAAATGTCTTCTTGTTTGTGTCAAGATTATAATATTCTATTGCTGTTCAAACGAGATATTCTATACACTGGAAACGTAGAGTACATTTTACTTTGTCTTTGTCTCAAGCAAAAAAATTATAAAGATTAAACAGGCATTCAAAAATATACAACAACCACGAACATCTCGTAATATTTCTTCGGGGAAATCTTCAAGTTTCAATGGAAATCTGGCGCATGCGCAACAAATTTCCCAGCTGTTTA
>CACRXK020014984.1:0-12615 GCA_902702795.2 Paramuricea clavata
GTATTCAGTCACCCCGGCAAAGAAACGGCGATGCGATACTTGGCGACCTTCGTCGTCTCGCAAGTCTTCAAGTTTGACCCGTTTAATCTCTGATGGAAAACACTTGAATGTTTTACTAAGAAGCGACTTATTGTATCAATTTGTATGCATACCAATTTTTCTTATCATCTACGTTGTGCGCAAACGTCGTCCATTGATGCGCCTCGAATGCTAGTGTGTTGGCGTGCAATATTCGAATTTGGCGCGCGATTTTTGTTTGTATATGACGACCACGATTTGCAATGTGTAATATGAAGTCGAAATATTAAAGAAACAAATTCAGCAGTTAATATTAAAAGAAGTTTTGTTTCAAAGATACTATTACAAATAAGTAGCAAGGTTCGATAATTAACAGATGTCATCAGTTCACCAACTTTGACACAAAACTATGGTTACCAATTAATCCTTTCACACATCGTGCGGTTTCTCATGATCTGAAGCAATCTGTCGACGCTGACCAAAAATAGCGGTTCATATCTTCTTGAGTTGCCATTTTCGCGTCGAAGAACAAAAATATAGACTTTCGGAGAATATTTTAGCTGTTTACGATCAAATATGTTTCTGAAACAGTTGATAATCTCACTGAGGAAGGCCAGCGGTTTCTGAAAAGCTAAAGTACGTCGAAATCAGCTTTGGAATAGACTATATTTTCACCGGGGAAACATGAACTAAATGGATATTTACATCAACACTAGACTTTGCTCCTGCCTACAGAGCTAGTTGCATTAAAACAGATGTTAAGAGGTAAGTGAAAATATGAATTTTGTGAACTATACTTTCATTAAAGTGTTTCAGAAGGGCGGCTAATGTCAAACTACACTTGTGACGGAGCTCTTATAGGATACCCATATTTCAAATGTTTAATCGCACGATCGCCAAATAATTTTGATCCGAGTTTGATTTGTCAGTTTGATATCCATTCTCCACAAACAAAGGAAAAAAAACTTCTACCGGTAATGTGTCTTTGTGAGAACGAAAGTTGTATATATAAATAAACATGCCCACTCGGTGCAGTGCAATGGACATTCATCATTTAAGAATACACAAATACAAACAAATATTTATTCTCAACGTTCCAAATTGGATAATTCGGTGAATGCTCTCAATATTTATAAAGTTTACCAGAGCAGGTACGATCAAATTAAAATTATGTATTTTAAATTTGTATTCTCTGCCAACAAACCACAATAGTAGTTATCGTAATTACCATCGTCACAGTTAAGTGTCTACTAGGTCAACAAATACTCTGTATAAATTATACGCGAAAGTTAATGTCGCCATAAAAACGCAGATAACAAAACACATGTGAATGTAAATATTTTTGTCTCCACTCATTTTCAACAAAAAGTACTACCAACCGTCTACAATTTTACCTATATTTCACCCTGTGGCACCATGTGTGTGATTCACAGATGGTGAAACAACTTTCACCATCTGTCAACCAATTCACCATGCGCACCATCCCCACGGATCGTCAGTGTTTTGGGGTCTACCCTCTGGCACCATGTGCACCATTCACGGATCGTGAAACCACTGCCACCATCCGTCAACCAATTCACCATGCACACCATCCGCACGGATCGTCAGTGTTTTGGGGTCTACCCTCTGGCACCATGTGCATCATTCACGGATCGTGAAATCACTTCCACCATCTGTCAACCAATTCACCATGCAGACCATCCGCACGGATCGTCAGTGCTTTGGGGTCTACCCTCTGGCACCATGTGCACCATTCACGGATCGTGAAACCACTTCCACCATCCGTCAACCAATTAACCATGCGCACCATCCGCACGGATCGTCAGTGTTTTGGGGTCTACCCTCTGGCACCATGTGCACCATTCACGGATCGTGAAACCACTGCCACCATCCGTCAACCAATTCACCATGCGCACCATCTGCACGGATCGTCAGTGTTTTGGGGTCTACGCTCTGGCACCATGTGCGCCATTCGCGGATCGTGAAAACTCTTCCACCATCCGTCAACCAATTCACCATGCGCACCATCCCCACGGATCGTCAGTGTTTTGGGGTCTACCCTCTGGCACCATGTGCACCATTCACGGATCGTGAAACCACTTCCACCATCCGTCAACCAATTCACCATGCGCACCATCCGCACGGATTGTCAGTGTTTTGGGGTCTACCCTCTGGCACCATGTGCACCATTCACGGATCGTGAAACCACTTCCACCATCCGTCAACCAATTCACCATGCGCACCATCCGCACGGATCGTCAGTGTTTTGGGGTCTACCCTCTGGCACCATGTGCACCATTCACGGATCGTGAAACCACTTCCACCATCCGTCAACCAATTCACCATGCGCACCATCTGCACGGATCGTCAGTGTTTTGGGGTCTACGCTCTGGCACCATGTGCACCATTCGCGGATCGTGAAAACACTTCCACCATCCGTCAACCAATTCACCATGCGCACCATCCGCACGGATCGTCAGTGTTTTGGGGTCTACCCTCTGGCACCATGTGCACCATTCACGGATCGTGAAACCACTTCCACCATCCGTCAACCAATTTACCATGCGGACCATCTGCACGGATCGTCAGTGCTTTGGGGTCTACCCTTTGGCACCATGTGCACCATTCACGGATCGTGAAACCTCTTCCACCATCCGTCAACCAATTCACCATGCGCACCATCCGCACGGATCGTCAGTGTTTTGGGGTCTACGCTCTGGCACCATGTGCACCATTCACGGATCGTGAAAACTCTTCCACCATCCGTCAACCAATTCACCATGCGCACCATCTGCACGGATCGTCAGTGTTT
Organism: Paramuricea clavata; assembly: GCA_902702795.2. NCBI lineage: Eukaryota > Metazoa > Cnidaria > Anthozoa > Malacalcyonacea > Plexauridae > Paramuricea > Paramuricea clavata. The sequence continues at coordinate 2,831 of CACRXK020014984.1, forward strand.
TGGGGTCTACCCTCTGGCACCATGTGCACCATTCACGGATCGTGAAACCTCTTCCACCATCCGTCAACCAATTCACCATGCGCACCATCTGCACGGATCGTCAGTGTTTTGGGGTCTACCCTCTGGCACCATGTGCACCATTCACGGATCGTGAAACCTCTTCCACCATCCGTCAACCAATTCACCATGCGCACCATCCGCACGGACCGTCAGTGTTTTGGGGTCTACCCTCTGGCACCATGTGCACCATTCATCGATCGTGAAACCCCTTCCACCATCCGTCAACCAATTCACCATCTGCACAGATCGTCCATATGGTTTACGGATCGTGAAACCAATTCACATCAGTGAACCAATTCACCATCTGCACAATGTAGTTACCAAATCCACGATCCGTGTCGTATCGTGGTATTGGACCATACTCGATATATTAAGAGGCAATTTTTTTCTAAGTCACGTATTGGCGATGAAAAGTGTTCAAAATCGAAAATCTTTTTGGCGTACATCTCAAATTACCTTTTTGTTAGCTTTATTCTCTAGTTTATACAGCTAGCAACTTTTCGAGTGCATCTTCCAGTTGAGAAACATTAAATAATAGCAAAAACTTGTCAATTATTATACAATTATCAATGAGGCTTTAAAATCGACGCCAAATTTACAGCAATATAAGTTTATATATAGTGACGCCATATTTACAGCATGTTCTCCTTGGCGTATACCATCTAAAATCTCTTCATTTTGGCATTATTTTACAGATAAATGACCGAACATACTTTTTAAGTTTAATTGTTTGCCGATTGAGAAACGTATCGAAAAATAAAAATGTTGGATGTATAGTCATAACAGCAAGTGGTATATATTATACTCATTAGTTTTGAGCGCGTGTTACGTAACATACAGAAAAACTCCTCTTAATTAGTAATTGAAAATGTGGGAATCGTGCTCTTTTAAGCCGTTTTACTCTGTCTCCAATAACGAAACGTCCGCGTATTTGAAGCAAAGGGATTCATATACCCTATACACGGACTGTGCATTTAGATTTTAATTTCAACTATGATCATATAGTATATGTCAGAAAATATGTAGATTCTTTCACTAAAATGTTGGAATCGTTGATACGGAGCTGCGAGAATAACCCCTTGAGCAGACTTTACAATTCCATTTCCCGCTCACAGCGCAACGGAATTATTAGCAAAGTTGCTGTATAATACATTTATCTTAATAAAATTGACAGTTGCTTTAATGTATTTAGCTTTGTGTAATGCCGTAATTTTGTTATTATACCAGTTGATTTAATGATTTGTTTTATTACAGAATTTATATGGTTATTCCATGTTAAGTTCTTATCAATTATAACACCCAAAAACTTTGCGTATCAAACTTATACTGAATGTTTGACAACCATTACACTAAGTTAATTTAAAAATGGACAATTAATGTACAATCAGCTATCTATTTATGACGCGGTCCAAAAATGTGGAAACCTGTACGTTTGTCTTATAGCAAGTATCGGAATTTGTCATGTGAAATGTCTTGTTATATTTTAATTCGTGCGCATGGTATCAGTATATAGGGCCGGACGGCCGCTGGAATTGCATTTACCCTGCCCTTTGTCTACAAATTGCCTATAAAATATTGTACAGCCTGTACATTTGCTTTGAAAATGAACTATAAAATTATAACATATACGAAAAAAGAAATTAAATTGCATTATCTACAAATAAACATAAAGTAAGCTTTATATTCGAACCAATGTTTGAAACCATGTCTGACTGTCTCGTCCAGCGTGTATATCATTCAGGTGCATATAAAAGATTTTACTAATTTTTCAGATATTAATGAATGCACGCTCGGCTTTGACAACTGCATGTGATAATGAAGACCTGTCGGTGTAACGTTGGTTACTCAGGAATGCGCTATCGTATTTCAAGTTAAGGAGGCTTCCTACAGTAGCACGCGGGACGAGGATCACATGCAAACGCATAACGAGTGTGTGCATTTTCCGACGCAACCTTCACAATAAAAAAAAATTGTTCTTGATTCTAAACAAAAAAAGCTAATTCCGAAAGATTTGTAATGAAAAAATGCTTTGACTACTCCTACGTACGTTTTGAGTGCCAGAAGAGCAATTTTACATTTCATAGGCCTACCATGGCTAGAAATTTTATACACTCAGCGGCATGGGATTGCAGGCTCATTTGCAGGAATTTTCAAGATGGTGATTCGCTTTTATAATGAACTAAATAATTTAAGTAGTGCAGGTTTTTACACAAAATCAACCAAGAAGTTCGTAAAATATTATGAAGTGGAAAGAGTGATTGCTTCAGAAAAAGAAAAGTGAACTGTAATATATATTAATTTCGCTTGTTTTTTTCAAATATTCAAAATTGCGATACTGTATGTATATATTTAAAAATATGTCAATTGCTTCGATATTCGATGCAAATATTGAAAACATACAAGTTAGATTCGCAATGAAATAACAAGGTGATATGGTTCAATATGTCCATGCACAAACTAATTTGTGATTTCCAAGGAACACATTTCGCAACAACACAGTATGAACGATCTAATTTGAATTTTTCCCGCGACTCTGAGCAAATATTTTTGTATAAAAGTATCATTATTTGAGAGTATATTCTGACGTTCGCATCGTTGAAAATTTTTTCAAGTATAGCCGTAATTTCAGCCCAAAAATACAAAATACTGTCAATTAGCGGACTTTATACAGTGATTAACAGGTATGTTGACGAGGAGCTCGGGAACCCATTCAGCCTGATCGAATTGTTCCGACTATACAGGGTGTATAAAAAAAACTGAGCCGATTTGAAATTGCTCTAAATTTTGCAAAACAACCATTAGTATCCAGTTTTTGATATATATAGCTTCTTTGGGTACTAATAATGTAGAATAGTGAAAAAAAATTCTCGAACTCAAATTTTGTGAACCAGAGGGGGTGAGTCTTTTCCAACAAACTAAAAATGGCTTGCGCACGAAATTTAAAAGCTTTAAGGCGGTTTTCCACTAGGCGAAAATTTTCGACCGAATCGAAATTTCTCTTTGTTTCATGAGCTCTCGAGCAGAACTAATTGTCAAAAGACAAAGAGCAATTTCGTTTCGATCGAAAAATTTCGCCTCGTGGAATCAGGTCTTTAGTCATATTTTCAGTTAATATATGAAAAATTGGTTGGGTTTTTAATTACTGTCCAAAATTCCAGACAATTTGCTTAAGTTTGAGCTCTTCAACTATTCGCGCAAACTTACATTTTGTCCTAAAAATCAGCTATTTGCATGCTTAATTATGCCTTTGCCTAATTTGCATATGTCAGCAATACGCAAATAATTATAATAAATTTTTATGAAAAAATGTAAGTTTGCGCGAATAGTAATTTTACAGGGCTTAAACTAAAACAAATTGTCTGAAATTTTTTACACCAATTTAAAACCCAACAAATTTTCCATTTATTAACTCAAAATTTGATTAAAGGTTTTAAATTTCGTGCGCAAGCAATTTTTAGTTTGTTGGAAAAAGCACACACCCCTGGTTCACAAAATTTGAATTCGAGAAATTTTTTCATTAATTAACATTATAAGTACCCAAGGAAACTATATACATAAAAAACTGGATACTAATAGCTGTTTTGCAAAATTGAGAGCAAATTCATATCTGTTCAGTTTTTTTTATACACCCTGTATTGTGTGATTTGGTAATGTTTCAGACGTTCGCATATTGGAATTTACAATCGTAAATTGCTAAAATTCTTAATTTTGCGTATTTTCCACTTACATTTTAATTATACCAAAGACGCCACTTTGGATTAATTTCTAAGTACCCAATGCGCATGCTTTAACTCCACAGTGTATGAAATTTCTAGCCACTGGGGGTTAAAAACTTTGGCGAGCGAATAGACCTTTCCCCTTTTAATTGAAATTTTGATCTAGCCAAGTCTGGACAAAAATTTCATCACAGCTTGAAAGAGCGTCGCAAAATTAGTAATATTCCGAAGTTTCGTTGCGAAATGTTGTAAAATGAGGATAATATAGCCTTGCGAAGTTTGCCGTTTTTCAGTCATTTTGTATTACAATCTAACACTTTGCATCAGATGATCAAACTGATGCAAAATGTTAGATTGTAATGCAATATGACTGAAAAACGGCAAACTTGGCAAGGCTATATTATCCGCATTTTACAACATTTTGCAACGAAACTTCGGAATATTACTAATTTTGTGATGCTCTTTCAGGCTCTTGTGAAATTTTTGTACAGACTTGTTTAATCAAAATTTCACTTATAAGGGAAAAGGTCCATTGTAGACCATGCATGCTCGATTTTTTTTCAAAAGGAGAGCAATTCAACGAAGGCACTATATTTCAAATCGTATATAGGAGCACAAATTCACTAATATTTTGCTCTTTGAGATCCATAATATTAAGAAAAATAAGGATGGATATACTGTACTCTGTAAGCAAGGAATTTTTCGGCTTATTCTGACCGTAAGTATATGCTAGAATAAACTACAAATGTTTTTGTTTCAAAATCCAAGACAGAACTAAACATCGACACAATATATTGTAGTTTCTGATCGAAATGTCCCATTCCCTTCTAATTTGCTTCTGTATACCCGTGTGCTATACAGCAAAATTCAATATTACATTCATGATATAACAGTTTCTGTTAGTTTTCTGTTTTTAAAAAGCAAAGGAATTTAAGGCAAAACAAACAAACAAAACATACAAATTCATTAATATATTGTTGTCTTCGAAAAATAGTGTATTGAGATAAACAGACAATGAATAGAAAAAGAGTTTTTCGGCGGTTTATTCCGACAACAGTCCTAAGCAGTAACGAGGGCTCAAAATATACAAATATTAACAAGTTCGGTTGTGTTTCAAGGCGTTTTTATCAAACCTAAATCGTACGAGCTAAACGTTCAACAATCAGTTGACATTAATATTATTGTTTTTGTTCCAAACATGCCTTTTGCCTTGTAAAAACTGTAAAATATTTAAAGAAACTTACCTAATCTCGACGTTTTCAGAAGGGCTTTAAGCAACAAGAACAGATATGGACAACAAGTTTAGCAGTCCGTATAGTCCTTTTTTTTCAAGTTTTTATCAACAAATTTCACAAAAACATTAATCCTCACATAGCCTGTTTCCGCAACATAAATACAATAAATTTTATTCTCATTCAAGGTAAGCAAGGTTAGCTCATTTGTCTAGATCACAGCATGGATTGTAAAATTACAGGATAGGAAACTTCCTGACGTCACATTCTAAACCTAGTTGCAATCTGTGACGACACGCGTATTGCAAATATACTGAAAGTTATCAGCATTTTTGTTGTTTCGCTATATTTTCCGCTTTGAGTGAGTAACATTAAAGCATAAACTGGTCTAATTGTTTTAAAAACATGCCTAAGCCACAATAAAGTATTCAAGGTACATGTTTTTCGTATTTTTTTGTACAGCTACGAAATTGGCGTCGTCAATTTTAACGAAATTTGCGATGTATTTTTCACTGTTTAGGGAGTGGACATTATTTATGGGGAGGAGAGGGGGGGGGGTGGTAAATGGGAAAAATAAGGAGTGAAAACTTTTTTGTCCCCCTCCACACTAAAGGCAAACTTTTTGTGCCTCTCCCTCATAAAAGTCGAAACTTTTCTGACCCCCCTCCCCAGTGTGGATTGAAAAATTAACAGCAATGAAACAGGTGTGCGTTGCAGGTAAAGTTAGATATTAGGACAATCTGTTTAATCTAGCTCACGATGTTTTACCCTGGTGAATATGATTCAACCATTTATGATTAAAAAAATATATATTATGTGTTACTACTTTGCAATGCAACATTTGTCCTACCATAATCCTTAACCCAGGGCCCGTCTTCATACAGCGAAATGATTTGAGCACAGGGCTTTTTTTAAGAACTTGTCTGGGGGATGGGCATCTACAAAAAGGGACTATACTATACTGAGTGTCGAGAGATGACAGATGGCTGTTGGTGACAAAATGCTTGGTGTGGTATCGTATGTACTAGTAGGAGGGTCTGGGGGTATTCTCCCTCAGAAAATTTTTGTATTTCTCCACCCACCCCTAAGACTGAAATGTGAGCATTTTCTGAAACAGATTTTCGGATATACAGCGTTACATTGTGCTTTGATAGACCGAATCTGATTAGTTAATTGTACTTGCATGGTATGTTTATGTAAATACTACAACTGGGTCACTCGGGGTAGGAAGCTTGTTAAACGTTATAGTGGGCCCGATTCCCACGAGGTGCTACCATGGTTGGCGCCGAGCAGGAAAATTGTTTAGCTCTATTATTGCTAAACATGCTATATTTGGGAATTTGGTTTGCAACTAGGTTTGAACATCCAACTACGCCATCAGCCCATTGAAAACATTAGGTCACGTCAGCTTGTTTCCTATCAATTTATTTTATTATTCGTGCATGGTCACAGTGTGTGCAAGTGCCTGAGTCACTCTTGAAGATCGGAGGTTCAATTCCTGGATGCTGTGAAACACGGCCAAACAATTGCAAAACCAGCTTGAAAAGTAATTTCGCAAGGCAAAGTTGTCACCTCCGGCCCCTAAACCCTATTTAAGGCAAGATTTTTAATCCACGAAAAGGTATTAAATTTTAACCCCCGAAATGGTGTTAAATTTTAACCCCGAAATATGGTATTATCTAACCCCCAAAACGGATTATATTAGACTTTTTTTTTAGATTTGGGGGTTAAAATAACACCTTGAAAATAACCGTGTGGCATTACAACGCCAATAGATTATTGGTTACAACGTGCGGAACGCGTGACCAAGTAAGCGTCAGGATTGATTTAACTTCTATCGTAAAGGTCTTAATCGTCGATTTAATGCTCTACATTATTCCTGGTTGTCTATATAGCAATCAGATAAAATGAATAAATGATAAAATAAGAAATGGAAACAAGGTTGGCATTTACTACTCGCGATCGATTTTGTTGGATGAAAGCTCGTTCTAGACCCGCGTACAATCTTTCACTAGTCTGCGACGCTTTTATGTAATGCAATTTCGCGAATTACATGAAGATTTTTTACAACTTTATTTGCATTTTAACCATTATTTTCATTAGTAACATTTTTCAAATTTTGACTACTAATTTTAATTTTTGTAAATTTTTTAATGTGTGTTTTGGTGTTTGTACTCAGGTGAATATAATGTTTTTGATGTTACTCTGAGTGTATATTTACACCGGGCAAGCTAGCTGAAAGGTTAGCCTAACCACGATAGGAATCGAACCCGCGATCTTTGGGATACTAGTCCAATGCTCTGCCAACTCAGATACGGCCTAAGAGGCCAAGGCTGTTCGAGGCCAAGTTTGCGCGAGTGCATATTTCAATTAAAAAAAAAATTTAAAAAAAACTAAAACGAAACTAAATGTTGGTCTAAAATTTTTACTTTTAAAAAAATCGCACTGCAAAGATTTTTATTATACTTTCACAATAGTTGCAGAACATCATACTCTGTATTGATATATGAAATGAGAATGAAAGGTCACCGACTTCGCTTTTCAGAATACAGATAATTTTGTGAATAAAGTGAGCTGGCTTTATTCTTTTGCCATGTTTCTATAGTCGCATTGTCAAAATCGAGTTCTAAATGTTCCACTTCTGTTAGATATTGCTACGAAATAATTAATGTAGCACCGTCTACACTAATCGAGCTGTACTGCACAGATTTTGAGCAAATAAGAACAACTGTATGCGTCCACTTTAAATCGATTACAACAAGTTATAAAATTATATCCCCTTTAAATAATTGTTTAGCAAATAGGCCTAGACTTTCTCCGATATAGCTAGTACTTTCCCCAAATTTTTTAAATACGCCATATACAAGAATCGCGAAAGCAAAATATTATGCTATATGAACAAACCCGAGTAACCATTCGTGTCTCTGAGAATATTAACGAAAAAAATTACATATCATATGACCTGACGTGACGAATTGCTTACGCCATTTCGCTCCATTGTAAATGTTTTCTTTTAACCTATAACTCATTGCATGTCGATTGCTGACGTCATTGGAAATGCCAATTTTTGAAACAGTGCGCTATATCACATTATTTCGCGCGGGACCTATGTTGACATTTTGCACACTATGTTGTGCTGCAAAAGTCTTTCAATATAGCTACAAAAAAAAATAAATTCTGTAAAGCCAAAATAATTTTATCGACAGTTTTACATTTTTTAAATGGCATTACAGAATTTTTTATATTTTGAGTATCGTGGGTCTACTGATATCTGGTGCATAAAACAGAAAACCACGGCGTTTAAAACTGTCAAACTATTATACACCAGAGGTTTTGAAAACTGTATCGAGCGACATTTAAATATCCAAAATCCATTTGTGTTTCGAAGATTGGTAGGTTTCCTAAACCAGCTGTCGTCATCTATTTTATCCACGTTAGAATGATATCTAACTGTACTTGCATTCCAATTACACTGGCACCTGCCTCCTCCGTAGGCTGCACAGCCCGTAACGAGTATGCCCGTTCGCAAGTTGAAATTTGAAATTTAAGGCGAATCTTTAAAAACCGGTCGTTTAATTGGACTATAGTGACGTTTACTTGGTTGGATGAAATTTCTTCAAAAATATGGCACATCGTCTGCCAATCTTTAGCAATCCAGTTTTGCGAGTTGTTTCTAAATACATTTTGGCAGTTATGCATGGCTGATAAAAGTTTCAAAGAATGGAATGTTTTACAAGCAGCTTCGACTGTGATATAGACGTCGTGAATCTATAATTTGGCCAGTTGGGTTTATGCACGTTTTGACTATATATACACACTCATTTCAGACGTTAAAATGTATGAAATACAAATATAAATGAAATAAATTTCGTAGATAAACTATGACAATGTCTGACAAAAGATGTGCTATATAAAAGCGTATTTGTCTGTTTTAGAATTATGCGTTTTAACTGATAATTATCTGCTTCTCTTTATAAATCAATGTGTGCTTGTTTAGAAGTACCGTAGTTAAAAACTTTAATTAATAATAATATTGACCTACATGGTAATGATATAATAATTTGGATGGTGGTTTCCGCCATCTTGCATAATTCGTCCACAGGCCTTTCCATTTGTTTCACACCAATTTTAACCCGCCAGAAATTTTCGCCTCCCTATTTTTGAAAGGTGATAAAACTACGATTCTCTGTTCTATGGATAAAAGTCACTATGCTACCTTTTTCTGGTATTACGTGGGTCAATATACGGCTTTGTTGACCTGGTCAATAAGAAAAAAGACTAGACTTTAATATATCTTTTTGGATAATCTGTTAAATTTTTTTACGATTTTAATACTTCACCACATTCGTACGGTGGCCCATTCGAATCACACCTCTTCGGCACATAATATTACTCATACCGTGGACTAAGGAGAGCCTTTACGTGTAATTCGGTGCAATTCTGCACAAATTTAGTATTTTTCTGTAGAAATGTTGTGTTTTTCAATGGCAATATGAGCTGTTACTTACAAAACTTGTTTTGTATTTCTTTGGAAATGTGACTTTTCCGCGGGAATGCTGTAGTGTTTCGTAGAAAATCATCGGTTCACCGTAGAAAAATCAATTCTCTCCAGAGCAGCTTTATGAGCACATATTCGTGACTGTTTTTATCTCAATGTATTCATACACATTTGCGCTATACGACTATCGGAAAGACAAGGAAAACAAGTGAGCAAATAATCCATTCTATATCTATTTATATCCTTCAATGTGGTGTGTCTATCATATTTCCTCTATTT
>CACRXK020014985.1:0-12615 GCA_902702795.2 Paramuricea clavata
CAACGACAGAAAAGGTTTCTGCCGAGAAACGCAAACCCCTGAGATTCACGAAAGAAGAGGATCAATTTATAGAAAGGGGAATTAAAAGATTTGGTGCACGATGGTGCACAATCCTACGACATCCAGAATATAACTTTCAACCTGGTAGAGAAGCTAGGACACTTAGACTTCGTGCAATTCAACAAAAACTTATCTAGTGTATTTCACTCATGTACCTTGTAAATTTAAATTTGCTCTGTGAATAGTTGAATAAAATTTGTGAAGTTTTATATTCCTTATTTCTTTCTTTCTTAAACGATTCCACGCAAAACTAAATGCATTCTCGGTTGCCTTATTTTCTATTCCTGCGACCGTAATACGTATAATATGTTTGCTTTGAAAATAGTTGATCAGTCTAATTTATATATAAATCATGTTGAAGCATAAAGTTTTCACAAACCGCAAATCCATTTAAGGTATAATCTCTTTCATATACAACAGTGCAATTCTCGTCAATATATAATATACTTCATGGAGAACAACACAATATATTACTGTTCTTCACTATGTTATAATAGTTAGTATCGACATCGATTGAAATATCTTCATACAATACCGATCAAATAATCGAAAACTGACTTTGCTGAGGAAAGGTTGCATGCTAATTATTGGGCAAAACTTTTGGGTTTAGTTCCGAAAATAGGAACGTATATGCTTGTTCCTATCTCGCGTTATATTGCAACTTAAAACTTTAGTTCCGAAAATAGGAACGCGTTTTCGTTCCTTTCTCGTGCAACGGAACGAATAGTTCCTAAAGTGTAAAAAGGAATGAGCTGTTCCGCTTTAGTTTGTTCCTTTATAAAAGGAACAGAGTTTTTGTTCCCCCAAAAATGACGGCACTAAACGTTCCGCTTCATATCGTTCCGAAAACCAAAACAAGTTAGATAAACATATACGCCCAGAATTTAGTTTGCCTCGTTTGTTCCGCTAATGACACTAACGTTGCAATTTTCTGTCGCATTACAAAATAGGTAATGATATTCATACTTATCAACGACTATTAGCGTTAAAAGCCTACAGCTAAATTGTACTAAAGCAAAAAACATCACTTAAAATTGAACAAAATATATGGAAATAATGATGATAATAATAATAATAATAATAATAATAATAATAATAATAATAATAATAATAATAATAATAATAATAATAATAATAATAGTCGTTACGTATACTTACTTTATACATGCCTTTTCCAAATACGGCACGATCTTCATTACGATATTGGGTTTCAACGATCTTTTTTACCTCTTGTATGAATTCTTGTGGCTTCTTTGGATCGAAGTGAAGCGAATGCTTTATAATAAAATTTGCCGATTCGGGGTCATTATTTAAGTACTCTTTTGGAGGATCGCCCAGCCCAGCTTCCATTCTTACCGGCTTCAACATTGATGTTTTGACATCGTTTGCCTACACAACAATAAACCGATACTGATAAGTTTTATGACGACACCTTTTTTAACTTTTTATTAGTAGTATAACGTTCTACTCGTTAAAAACGATGCACACAATTCAGCATGAGCTCCACCTTTGAATTTACTACCTGAGTAAATTGTTAAACACGTCGGAATTTATCATTATGATAAATTTGTGGCACAAAACCCATAACATTAACTCCTAACCCCAACGGTAACCTTAATCTAAACCTAATTTAACTTTTTTCGAAAATCTAACTTTTTAAACTATTTTGAAAATCTCCTGCTCGTTTATTAAACAGTAAGTAGCACTGACTGCCAGGTAAGTAGTCAAGGTCGTAGGTAAACACGATAATTGGGGGGGGGGACATATTCATATATTCATGTTCACATACTGTCAAAACAATCGCTTTCAAAAGAAATCCAAAAAATCCGTCGGACAGAACACGAATATATTAATAAATTTAATATGCCCCTCCAATTATCAGATTAGTTACGGCTCTCTATACATAGTGCGCAGCACGAACATTTTAGATATGATAAAACACGTCAACAAGTGTTTTGAATAGCTTCAAAAACAACTACAATAGATGCCGTTTCATTATTAATCTTTGTATAAAGAACACTGATGGACTTTTATATGAAGCCCGAATACTAATGCATATGAGTTTTATAATAACTGTTTGAAATCTTTTTTTTTCACCCTGCTCGGTTTCCTTTCACTTGTTTTCCAAGTTTTACAAATTGGTAAAAAACTTTGAAAATACAAGTGAAATTAAACCTTAATTTTACTCGGCCCCATACAATTACATACACTAATTATGTCGTTTTATCCGAGTGTAAAAGAACAAGTGTGACATACAATATTAAAGTTAATTTTTTCACTTTTTTTAAGATGAAATAATGTTGCATCGTGGTTTAAAAAACGATCCATCTACGAGTTTATTGGCGAAATAATTTTAAAAATAAACATTAATGTTTAAAATGAGATATTTGATATACCTACCTTTTCTTTCACAAACCACTCATAAAAGGTGGACCCGCCATCACTCGGTCGACCATATTCCGATTCTCTTTCATCCCATTTTTTCTGCAAACTGGACAATTTTGTATCAAATTCTTCCTCCGTGTTGCAATCAACCAGTCCCTGGTACATCGTGGTTGCTTCTTGTTTGCCGAATATTTCGGAAATGAAGATTCTGGCGATATCTGATGGAAGACCTCTTTTCGTAAGCTCTCTTCTTAAATTGTCTCTGAAATGACTAAAACATCTCAGAAACAATGCGAAGCGAAAATTGCGTTTCAGTCCGTCAATAAGAGCCCGTTCCCCATCTGTTCCGCATGCTAACATGCCTTCAAGTTCTGGACATTCAGTCGTAAGAAGATTTGCGAACCTGGAATACGTTTTCCAATCTTTGTGCTGGTGCATTAGCAATGGACCGATAAAAACTGGTGGTTTATTGGTGGATTTCTGATTTAGTTTTAAGTTCCTGTAGGTGGTAACAGTCAAACTAATGTTCTCTTCAAAGATGTTGAATGTGGGATCAGCGCCAAAGATGCAGAAATCATTTGGATTGGTGCAAAATCGTTTGAGATCTTCAAGCTGACGATTACTTGCTAGAACGACCAGAAAATCAGGATGCACTCTACATTCTCGGATGAACACAGCGTCACTGCTTATTCCTTCTTCCTGTTTCGCTTTTTCGAGAAGGGCCCATATTCCGTTAATTCCATCAACTTTGTTGTGATTAGATGCCTTTGATGAAAATCTAGCATTATATATATCGGCTGGACCTCTTGGCAGTTCTCCTATACTCCGTGCTTGAGTTACATCTCCAACAGAACGGTATACTCTATCAATCACTTCTTTTGGTGTTTCCTTCGGATCTGAGCGTTTGAGTGCTTCTCTTGTACTTGGCAACATACGATGGCATGGTATCTTTTGCTTCGAGTTTCCGTGCGGTAAAATAACATCTACTTCATGCTCATTACCTTTAAAAAGGTACTGGACGAGTGTGTATTTGGTCACGTTGTCTCGGTAATCTAAATTGAAAGAATAATATGAAAATCATATTTATATCCGCGTATCAATGTATATTTATATCTGCTTATATTAGCGGAACGCCATTGCTTGCAACAATGGAGTTTGGCTAATAAATTCTATACTCACTAAACTATGAGCAATGGAGTTTATATTTTTCTAACTTACCTAACAATGTACATATAACTTTCCGGACATCGTTGCTGGAATTATTCACGTAGTATATTCTCTTTAGAGTATATAGATCTCGATCTTCAGAATGGCTTTCGGTCACGTTAGTGATTTCCTTTACGCTTCCATCCTCGTTTCGTTTCACTTTATATTTGTTTTTCGGTGTTCCGGTACGCTTCCAGGAACCCATATCGTCACATTTAATGTCACCTTGAGCTTTAAGCTTTGAGTTATCGATGAGGAACGTGACGTTGTGAGCAATTTTGACTGGTTGAGAGATGCATAACCGTTCCGACTCATGTTCAAGCAGAAGTATTTTCACTAAATCATGGTGACTGAATGCTTCTTTCTTCCACGAGAAAACGGGGTCAACGCATCACCGTTATACAACGTAGTTTCCAAATCACTATGTTCTTCATCCGAACTCTGGTCTTCATCCGAACTCTGCTCTTCATGCGAACTAGAATCCAAGTTGCAAAGAACATTAGTATTGTTATATTCCCAGCGATCAAGGAAAGATAATTTAAACCAACTTGATAGCATTTATTTTAAGAATCTTTCAAATATATTGCAAACATGTAATTTGCACAAATCATGGGTCAGGCAGCTCCAAATTTAATCAGGTAACCGTAATTATCAGGGACGTAGAGACCGGGGGTGTGGGGATGTAAACTACACCCAACTGCGAAACTCAGGCAAATTGCAGATAAAATTTAAGTTAATATTTTCGGAGATTTTCAGGTAAAATTTGCGTAATAAAGTCGTTATTTCTGTGAAATGTTTAGTTTATGCCTGCAGGGGTGAGAGGAAGTAAGGTATTATATTGTTGATTATGCTGAAAAATTTCAATAAAAACTACCGAAACATTACCGAAATATTACAATATTTACAAGTATAAGCTATCACTCCGTGTTTACACGGCCACCATTTTTATTTTTCAGCATAATCACCAATGTAATACCTTACTTCCCATTATCCCCTGCACGCACAAAATTAAAAGCTGGAATTGCCTATTCGTTTGCGAAGTTGCTTTAGAAAACGCCAGAAATGCAGTTCTAGAGCTGAAAAAATGTAAATATTTTCCGGGAGGGCACCCCAGACTCCTTTTTCTCCCGAAAATTAGTATGACTATCCAAGTCAATCACAAAAAGCTTTATTGTAATTATTAAACTTCAGGTAAATTTTTGACATTGAAATTCAAATTTGAGGTGATTAAAATCCTCCGACACCCCTACCCCCAAACTCCAGATGCTACGCTACGTCTCTGAGTATAATGAATCCCGGGTTTAATTTTTCTTTATGGTGACGGCCGTGATGTTATATACATGGTTCTTGAAATTAAGTGTTTAGAATTGAAAATAGTGAATCCGCAGTAAAAGGATTGAATAGCGCTGTAACAATTACCTGTTTTCTATGTTGCTACTTAAATTACAGTTATCGGTTGGTGGCATTCCTCTGCTCTCAATATCCTGTAATAATGTAAAAAATTAAATAATACTTAATATAATATTAAGGTTTCTACCCGTATATAAACGTTAAAAATTGCATGGAAAACAAATATTACCGATGGCTTCTTCTGAACAATTTTCACTATGCCAATTGAGTCATTCGAGCGCGAAGAATCACTGTCTCTGATATCAACTTACATTGATAGAAAAGAAAATAGGATTATAGTATATATACTCGGAAGGGAAATGTACCTTATAAGTAATAATAATTACCCGTGTGCACTTCTCGTTCTTTCAATTCTTGGGTCGTTGAGGTTTCGTTTGATCTTCGTACATTGGTGGTAGTGGTTTCATGATTACACTTAACAAACAAATTATGCATATTTTTTCATTGGTAAGCGAACAGGTTGTGACAAATTGGCTAAACTTGTTACAAAGTTGTTGAATTGCAGAACTCATAAGTTGTTGTAACAACCTTGTAATAAGTCTACATAATGAAAAACATTGTAGCAATTAAGTCTGCTACAGACCTGCAATAACTTGTCAACAAGCTGGGAACAAGTAGTGCGAACACACCATGTTAACAAATTGTTGTAACACCATTGCTATACAAGCCTGTTCCAGGTTTGTTACAAGTTGTGCGGTATTACGCGTGTGTATGAGCAAAGTTAATAGCTAATACGGCCCATAGCCAGCTGAGACAATAGTTTAACTAAAGTTACTTACATCAGTGTAGGTTTGTACTATTTCATCGTTGATGTCTTGAATACCGTTTGGCGGTATTTCTTCATTTATTTCAGAAACGTGCTGGAATTGTTCTTAAAACATGAAATTGACAAAATGTTGGCAACGAAAAATAAAAATAACGAAACGCTGTCAGATTTTTGTGCAGGGGCACTTTTAGATGTTTTGGAAAAATGTAGTAGTCATTATTGGCAGGTTTCTGGGTTCTCCAACATAAGATTGCATTATTTTTAACCTTGACGGAATTTCTAGCGTTTTCTGTATAAAAGTCAAACTAAAATTGCTCACAACGCATCCTGACAAGTGGGAAAACACGCCATTAATTTGTTGCTGCAAAAGGTCTCTTTATCTCCTTTGCCCTGCTGGTGAAAAACAACGGGGGGTTGCCCCTTGGAAACATTTTATCGTGTTTATGGTTATTTCCCGGACAAGAAATGGCTATGTACTACATTAATAAACCTCATAAACCACAAGGCTTTATGCCCGCGAGCAGCGGCGGCGGAACAGATTTCGTTCTGGGGGGGCTAAATGTTTTCGGCGACCTCCCCCCCGGTCAGTGTACCACTTTAGGGGTACAATATACAAAAGAAGGGACGAAAACAAAATTTTCGGACTTATATCAAAAAAAATTTTCGGAAATACACTTTTTTTAAACAAAATATTGCAAATTTGTCCCCTTATACCTAAATTTTCAAAAAATAACCTAAATTTTTCCCTAATTATCAATTTTTTTTCAAAAAAATTCAAATTTTCTGGGGGGGGGCCTTAGCCCCCCTAGCCCCCCCCCTGTTCCGCCGCCCCTGCCCGCGAGGAATGTTGCTCTTATTAGTCATCGCCCGGAAAAATTGCGATAGCTAGTGGCCATTTTTAATTTTTTTAATTTTCCCGGGCGTTGAATAGTGAATGGTAAGACCAGCATAGCTCGCTGAAATCAAGCCTTGTGACGTCATTATGCATAAAGTCTATTTACTTACCTCGTTGTTGACATTTAGTGACCCAAGAAAAACTTTGATATTGATCTTCTTTTACACCCGAAAGTTTGAGTCTCTTTAGAATCCATTGCACGAGCATCTCGCATGAATGAACACTACAATCTGGCGTTACCATCATCAAGCCATTGTGATTCCCTCCAAGCTCTTCTGATATAGGATGGGTGTCTACGAGAAACAGAGCACCGTTGTATGTTCCAATGGTGAATATATAAGGAGAACAAGTGTACACGCCTATTCGCAAGGAAATATCGTCATTTGACGAAGCGATCTTTCTTGTTAGTGCTTCAACAAGTTCTGCCCGAGAACCATGAGAGAACACGTAGTTTCCTGATATGCATTCTTCGAAAAGATCGTATTCTGAAGCCAGATGATCAGAATGGGCAAGGATCACGTTTGCTTCACTCACGTCGTAATACCGATCCGTGTCTCTTAATTGAGA
Organism: Paramuricea clavata; assembly: GCA_902702795.2. Lineage (NCBI taxonomy): Eukaryota > Metazoa > Cnidaria > Anthozoa > Malacalcyonacea > Plexauridae > Paramuricea > Paramuricea clavata. The sequence continues at coordinate 7,290 of CACRXK020014985.1, forward strand.
TATTTGCCGGGGAAGATCATTTATTACATTCTCTGCGGCTTCTTTTAAAACATCCCACGAACACGTTGTATCTGAATATTTAGCTGAGTCAGTCTTTTGAACGAAACGATCGCACACGCCAAGAGCGAGAAATGCACAACAATTTACACCATTACTTAGTGGAGGATCCACGTCCATGACCATATCATCAAAACCAGGGTTGGTTTCACTGCCATCTATAGAAGCGCCCTGATCAAAACTGTTTGCGGAATTCACTGCCATGGCAACTTCATGATCATGCTGCTCGAGGGCTGTTGCTTGACTCACCGACAATGGATAAAGCTGAAATAACTGCTCTGGCTGAGTACAATTGAAGAGGCCAAGTAGGTGGGATGCTGATGGTCTAGAAGTGGGATCGAAGGTGCAACAAGATTTGAAAGCCTGTTCAATTTGCCACCACTCAGTAACTCTAAGTGCTTCATATTTACTATCATGTTCAGGCAGCTTTTGTCGTTTCATGTAATTCTTGAACGCTTCTTCGGAATTGGTTACACCGAGCTGTTCAAATTCATTTCGATAAGGACCACTGAGGTTTGGATCAAGGTGTACATTAGCATGCCCAAAGACCAGATATCAGCATTTTTGAGTTCTTCCTGGCCGGCTTGAAAAAAGTGCTGTAGATGGATTTCTGGCGCCATGAACGCTAGTGTGCCACGACAAACTGATACCGTTTTTGACATCAAAAACGATTTTGTTTGAAGATCGAGAGACCGACTCAAACCAAAATCAGCAAGTTTGCATACAATAGGGCATTTGCCGTAGGCGTTGGCAAAATCGATCTCACTATTACAGCAGCCAATATAATGTTGATTTGACACTAAAACATTCCCTGGTTTAAGGTCGCGATGGGCAATATCCATGTCGTGCAGATGTTGTAATCCAGCAATGATATCTTTGGCACAAGTAGGCATGACGTCGGCGAACGAATGAAATTCATATTCCTCATCGACAAAATGAAAAAAGTCTTCCAAATTGCTAACTGTTTTTTCCATACCAAATGGTTGAAAATCAAAGTTTGAGTGTTCCATCATAATGGCATATGGTTCATCGCAAAAACCTAGAAATTTGATGATATTTCGATGACCTTGGGTTTCATTTAGCAATGCTGCTGCTTTTCGACAAAGAGCTTTGGAATCATACGAATCGCTTTTTACTTTTTTCACTACGACCTTTTCATCCCGGTCAACGCATTTTCCCATGTAAACTGAGCCAAAAGTTCCACTGCCAATTTTTTTCTCTTTTTGAAAAGTCGCCCAGTTAAAGGTTGGGAGCATCGAACTCTTTTTTTCTTTCTTTTTTAGCGAGGGAAGCTTGAACAACGCTGCCATAATGGCGACGAGGAAATTGCCTTGTCTTGGCCTGTTTTGCGCGGGAACTAGACATGTGATTGACATGCTCTATAAACCTGCGTATCAGGCCTATTCCTTAATTCCGGGCAAAGGATTAATATTTAATCGTTATGAATACATAAGTGTCAAGTGATGAGAGCTTTCTATAAAACAACTCATTTTTGCAAATAAATTTCGGATACTTAAGGTTTTACTTAGTACTTATCTTTCGAATTCCTTATAAAAATTTTTTAAACTATGTATAGCTTAACAAATTCCAGTAGGGAGTTTAACTGATTTTCTTAATTAAAATAATTGAATAAGCCATAATCTGCTAAGACAAATAATTCGTATTTTAATAAAAACGTCAGCGATTTTATAACTGTCATCTTGCAACTGAAGCATTTTTGATTTTTTTCAAAACATAGGGGCTATTTAATATTCATACGGGCACAGAGTAGATACATTACGAATCTTCCATTTCTTATTCAGTAATAAATACCAAACATTTTCCGTGTTGATATCACTGATATACACTTTTAATACATTTTTTATTAATAATACAGCACAAACAATATAAAGAAAGAAATTTTCCGTCTTGATATGACTGGTTGATATTCAGTTATCCAGATGGCTCTTTATAAGCAATCAGCGTTCAGAATTTACAAATACTATATTAAAATTAGTAATATAAAATATTTTTGCAGGTTCTCCAAACGAGTTAGCATGTAGCGTATCGCACAGAGGCGTCTCGTGCGTGCAAAGTGAAGCGAGGTCGGGTCCAACCTCGTACCCAGGCTCTTACCTTCGCACGCCCCAAGCTGCGGAAAGACCCTGGTGCCGGCTGGTCACGTGGCTCCCAGGATATTAAATTACCAAGGGAGGGATGGACAAATCTAAATTACAATGCTTCCACTTTCCAATAGTAAAATTCGTTGGCAAGGAGCGGACGTATTGGTTTGAATTGCAAAAAGTGTAATTTGAGAGCACTTTGTATCGCAATTTGTTATTGTATAATTTGTATTGAATACTTCGTGTCAAGTTGACAATTATGCGCGCGTTTGTGTTCTTTTTGTCATTCACATGCAGCCAGGCCATAGAAGCAAAGTTGATAATTTCAACGGAGACTCGAACGGAGATGCTCGAGTTTCATTGCATTTCTTGCTTGTTTGGAATTCGTTGTTCTAAATAGTGCATTTCATAACAACATACTGTACTGAAGACGAACCAACTAAGCAAGTTCTTTGTTTAGAAAGTATTTATTTATTTATTTATTCAATTTCGCCAGGTTTTACACGATTGATAACATTGTGTTCAAACTTCGACAAGAGTTGCAATTTAAACATACAGATCTCCGTGTTCTTGGGTCCTGCATCAAAACAACTGTACAGGGCTTTCAAATAATACTGTCGTAAAGCACACGAGCAAATTTTATTTTGACAAATTTCATTTGATCAAATGCAAATGATCAAAAGCTAGCATGCTAGCTTGCTAGCTTTTGTTCAAATGCATTTGTCACAATAAATTTGTCACAAATTTATCATCTACACGAGCAGAATATCTTTGACATTCAATTTGCCCGTGTAAACGGGCCTTAACAAACTCTTAAATGTACTTAAACATATATTATTTATTCGACAAAAGATGTTATTTATATAATTTGTATCCTGCCAACGCAACGCTTTATATGGAAAGTCTCTGATTTTCATCTGACCCATTGTTGTTGTTTGCAAGGGATCATATTTAATAAACAAGTCGATTTTCTTTCTCCATGGAAATCATTTGAGATATCTACTCAGGACGGTTCGTGTATTGTTATAGTTGTGTCTCCCTTGAATTCACTGATACAAGATCAAATATCTCGACTGAAATCAAGTGGCCTTCGGCCTTCGCGCGTCTGCCATTCTATAAATATTCGAAAAAAAATATTCCATGGAGAAATCACAATTGGATTGCACATTTTGGGTTTAAATGGGGATTACTAACATACGTATACGGATGACTATATTTATTAATTGCGGTAAAGTATATTGGTAGATGATATTCATAAACAATTGACTTACTTCTGTTGGCATGGGTAAAGGAGTAGCAGATCTAGTTTCATCACTCGAGGAGGACACATTGACAAAGTCAGTTAAGTGTAAAAGCCAAACTGCGGCTTCGACTTTCAACTGCAGCAACATTTGCCGAAGATCTGGCAACGGATAGAAAAACTTCAGGGCATCGCTTGGATCGTGAATCTTTTACTAATGATTTCTGTGTTTCGGAAATTACATTCTTGAACGTCGTTCACAAGGACGGCACTCGATCGGCAGATCAAATAAGGAAAATCATCAACATGCGGCAGTCTCTCGCCATGAATCAACTCCGTGTTAATCAAAATTCTTTAATTTGTTTTGTTGAAGAGATTCTTACGATGTATCTGATCTTGTACACCATTATATAATCGACAACGAAAACTAGTTGATCAGTTGATCCAGGAGATCTTTTTGTAAAATTTCTTTGGCGTGCTTTTGCTAAGCCGATATAGTGACAGTGAAACATGAGATATTTGTAATCCTGGAGAGTAATATGATACTCTTTCGGCTGCAACACATGATTAATCAGTGTTGTTTTAACATTTCTTCAAGAAAAAATCTTTTATTATTGTCTCGTACAGTTAGAATTTTACTATTTTACAAATTCAGAAACAATTTCAATACGTACAAATCATTTCTACCACCCCTCCCTGAATAGCAATTTATTTTAGCACCCAGAATCTGGGAGCCACGTGACCAGCCGGCACCAGGGTCTTTCCGCAGCTTGGGGCGTGCGAAGGTAAGAGCCTGGGTACGAGGTTGGGTCGGGTCCGGTTTAGTTTTGGCCGCCGGTTCTCTGTTTCACTTTCAAGTTGTTAAAGACCGTTAAACTTTTTTCCCAACATTTGTAAACTCTCAAATTGTTAATTAGACATCTAGAATTGCTTAGGAATAGAGAAAGGTTGGTGGTTGTACATGTGGTCAGCTTATTTTACAAAAATTTTCACGTACGAATAGCAAACCACGTACGTATAAAATACGGACGAAGTTGCGATGAAAATATGGACAATATGATTAATTTATTAAATTAAAACTGCCGGCCATATAAATCGTGACCGGCTGCTGTCATATAGCTAGTCACTTTGATGATTAAAAGACGAACAAAAGACAAAATACAAAGACGAACAGGCTTCGTGAAAACAAGATAAAGCAAAAGCTTCAAGAGTATACAGAGCATTTTGAGAACAAGTAGAAAATAATTGAAATACGGTGGAAGCAATATTCATAGCCGTAGTGTTTTATAAATATAAAGGTTTAAAACGGTAAATTATAAAAATCTATACGAATTTTAGTGTTTTTAATATTATATTGTGTATTAGTAAATGGGTATATCACTCTGTAGCATTATTATAATATCATTCAAGGAAAATATAATTGTTTAAACTTGAATACAACTAAAACAGTAACGTCAAAAACTAATATTAAATTTGAAAATCTACTTTTCAAACGACAGTCAACATAGTTCATGAAGTTTTATCGATGTCTTATCGATGCTTTTAGACATGGTTTATAAGTCTTAAATATGTACAATAATTGTAAATATGCTGCATATTGCAATATACAATTAAATTATATCCACTTTATAATATTATTATTAATAAATAAAGAGTAATTGCAATACAATTGATATCCTTTCACCAGGTATTTATATCTTTCTCTGGCTGACGACAGCCTAGAAATTTTAAGAAAAAAATCATTAATTAACCTAGATTTCTCATTCCCCCATTCCCGCATTCCCGCATTTCCGCATTCCCCATTCCCGCATTCCCATATTCCCCCATTTCCGTATTCCCCCATTCCCGTATTCCCCCATTCCCGCATTCCCATATTCCCCCATTTCCGCATTCCCGTATTCCCGCATTCCCGTATTCCCCCATTCCC
>CACRXK020014986.1:0-12614 GCA_902702795.2 Paramuricea clavata
ATGTCATTTCAAATCCTCCCATTCGGACTGGACTAGATTTCAAGTCCTCGCATGTTGATTTCAAGTCCTCGGCTTCACCTGGGACTTGATCAAATTGCGCGGACAGTTGAAATCTAGTCCAGTCCGCATAGTCGAATTTGAAATATTACGTATTTCTCGTTTGACCGGGGCTTAACTGAATGACACTATTGTTATGCTAAAGGCCCATTTCCACTCAAGAAAAATTTCCACGGACAGAAAATGTTCAAAATTTTCAACTTCAAAATTTTTTTCCGACGGAAAATTTGTGTCGGCCAAATCACATTTTACAAAATTTTCTTTCTGCGGAAAATTTTCCTGAGTGAAAATGGACCTTGAGTATATTACGCCTCCCAAGGCCATCGGAAGCGGGAGTCGGGAGATTGGGAGGTTTGAGCCCCCCCCCCCCCAATAATTTCGATTTGTATAAGTAAAACACACAAAAGAATTAGAAAAGTGCGAAAGCAATTCAGATTTATTCTTGAGCCCCTCTTCCCCAATATTGATTTACTTCCAACGGCCTTGCCTCCATCACCCTCACCTTTCTAACATGTTCCAAGACTTGCAACGGTAATTGCACTCGAATGTCCGTGAAGAAGATTATCGTGTTAGGTACAGTAATTCGTGCAAGACATGCCTTCATTATAACTTCCATATTTTGTATTTCTTTTGCATTCATGAGCAGTAGCGTGACATGTGAATGCCAGGCAAGCGTGTTCTCTGTTACTATAGTTTGAAAATACTGCTTGAGACCCTGTGATGCTGCTATAATCACGCTGAATCTTGCGTCTTGAAGTTTGCTTGTCATAGCTGTAACATAATGAAGAAGTTTGTCAGGTACTCTAATTCCTATGTATAAACAAAGCTTCAATATTCTATTCCGTCCTATTTTGTTCTTTTCTATTCTGTTTCATTCCAAGCTTTATACTAAATCCATACTTTCACATCTCAGCTGTCTGTTTCGTTTCTACCTACACTGGCACGGACTGCTCTAAACGTCGAGGTTCTTCTTATATTTTTTTCAGGTGGTTGTATGTCCTTCACACCCAAACTGTCTAGTGCTATCGTCCTTACCTACACTGGCACCAACGTGACTGGTCGATTCCATACTATTCCACTTCATTATGTTCGATTCTATTCTATTTAACTCTTTTCCATTCCATTCTATCCCATATTATTCCATTCTATGTCAATTCATTCTTTTCTATCCAGTTCTATTCCATTATATTCTATTGCATCCTATTCTATGCCATTCTTTCACATTGCATCCTATTCTAAAACATTATATTCCATTGTATCCTATTCTAATTCATTCTATCCCATTGCATCCTATTCTATTCCATTGCATTCTATTCCATTGCATCCTATTCTATTCCGTTCTATTCCATTGCATCCTATTCTAATTCATTTAGTTTATTTTCCCCTTCACACCTGATAAATGATCCATAAAATAATGCGACCACGTTTCCATGTTTGGGATCACAGCAATGATCGTAACCATCGCGTCTCGTTTCCATTTGAAATCATCAACAAAACACAAATTACTTTTTTGGTTTTCATAAAACATGTATTCCGAAACTCTGATTCTTGTTTCCATAATGTTGTCCTGAAATTCTATGTTCATGAGATATCTTGTGCCTGTCTCGCCCAGGCGCTTTTCCTCCGCGTGATGGATTCCACGGAACGTGTATTTTCTACACACAAATGGAATACGCACGTTAATTTAGCATTTGCATATTCCTACAGTCATGATGAAAACAGAAAGGAAAACAACACCGTTAAGCTGATTTTCAGGTAATTATTAAAACCATTGACAGGAAAAATTTTACCCGGAGGGAGGTTGAATACTTTTGCGACTCTAAAGTTAACGCAAGGAAACTTTTAGTTTAAGGTCTATAAATATTCAAGAATTTCTTGGGAAAGCATTCCCGGTTCAATTATTTTGTTCACACGGGAATTCGTACGGATAGCTGTACTCAATTTCTGATGGTTTCATACGTCCTAACGTCCCACGTGAGGAAATCGGGAGAATTTGAATCCGTTTCCGAATTCATCCTGTCGCGTTTGAACGTGAGATGACGAACTGAGGTAAAAATATTTTTATGATTCACTCCTACACAACGAAAACAACCTTAATTAAACAAGTGATCTGATCTTTTTATATGAAAGCTAAACAAATTAAAACCCCGATCAAACAAGAATTGTTACAGGGGACATTTCTGAGATTGACAAAATAATTGTTGCAAGTAAGTTTTCTTAACTTAAATATACATGATTATGGGAAAGCAATAATAAAAACAGCTTTCCGCCAAGATCGTATGATTTCATCCTCATTTGAACCAGGCTTATTCAGTAAACTTGATAAAATAACAGAACTAAATGTCAATGTTCGCAATGCTTACCCATTACTACCTTTCACCAAGCGCCCAGTGTAGTCGTAAACAAATTTCTCGGTGGACTTGCTATTCACTTTAGGTATCACCTGCCTAGAACTTGCCGCATAACCCTTGAAATTCTCCGAGCATTTTGGCAAATTTCGAGCATGAGTTGATAACATGTACGGGAGTCTACTCCATTGATCCATATTCTCATTTTCAATGGAATGTTTCTGTCGTGCGACGTACCCAAATAGCGAGCCCATCTTAATGTTATCTTCGAAAATAAGTAAGTTTTCTCCGCTGTGCGCGAAATCCTGTGGACCTATGTACGGTGAGAGGTAACGACCAGGGATGACTTCGTATTTTAAAGATGTTGTCGTTTCCCATGCGAGTTCAATATGACTGTATTTGGTGTGTGTATGGAATAATACCTCCACGTAGTATGCCTTGCATTTCCGAAGAAACACAGCCACCGACGTTTGTGCAGAGTATTTTCTATATTCTCCTGGTTTAGGTTGTCTCTCTGAGAAGGCCAAGCTTGCTATAACTCGAGTTCCTTCAGGTTCTGAAGTTTTGCTTAACTTTAGTTCAGCCTCCCCGCTTGTGGATAGCGCGAAACGATAATCTCCCGTTTCAGGTACGAATAACAAGCCGAATAGCCAACCTCCTGTCGAGACAGGCTGTAGAAGACGTAGCGAAGCTTTCATGTTAAATTGTACCGAAGCTGGATGTTTTGGAAATAATGGATAGTCTTTGAAAGAGTTTAGATCTGTGATATACGTACTTCTCCATGACAGCAATGTCAGGCCGTGTAAAGCTGCATTTGTTGTATAATGCGAGCAACGTTTGTCAAGTTTACCTGTCGTAGAACTGTCAGAGAAGTAAGGTAACGCTAACTTGATCTTCTTAAGAAATAATCTTCTATCTGTGTAGGACAAAAGCTGAAATTGGACATAAAATACAAGCACTAAAGCTCCCGCAATGAGCTGAAAAATTCTTCGTCTTAAAACCATCCCAAGGCGCCTCATTTGAGCGATGTGCTGATCTAAGATCCTGCGTATGACGAACCCAAAATATATTCCGTGTCTTTTTTTAAAAACAAGTACATGTTTTTTCTAACCGCAACCTGTGACACCGCTAACTTGTGCGAGTCGGAATTAATAATAGATGACAGTTTGTTGTCTATTTCTCCGCTAATGAAAAGCCTAAATACTTAAACTATGCTATCTTCCTTGTCAATGTTTACTGCATGGCGATAACAATATTTTTTTATGGAAAACACGTCTATGCTTTTAATTTGGTAAAGCTTTCGGCCCTTGGCTTTCGATTCACACTCCTGGATTATTTGCACTGTAGGGAATCAGGGTTTACGGATCAAAAAGTTTTGCTAAATAAATATAAACGCGATGTTTTCCACATAATGTGTCTGTAGATTTCATGTAGTTTTTGTGGAGGTAGCCAATTTTTCAGATATTCAGAATGGAGATAAGCATCAAGCGAACCAAAACTGGTAGCCTGGGCACGAGGATGTATGGATCCCAGCAGATCCTGCCCCAATAGCTTTTCGAATTTGGCTCAACAGCTATATTTTAGGCTTATTTTCAGCCTATTTTTAGATTGATAGCCTTTTGAACGAGGTTTAATAGATGATAGCTAGCTCCACTAGTTCTACCCACTGCATGCTTGGTTTTGAAGTTGACCTGTACTGTAGCTCCAGAATTCTTGTTTCAAATTAAAATTTTTAAAGCGGGCATATTTTGAGAAATTTAGATTGGCCATGGAGCTATGGCAGTATATGGGCACATACACATCTGCTGGAAAGGAGTCTTGTATAAAAGTCTCTTGCATTGTGAACAATGTGAAATAGCCTAGATCTATATCTTCGCAGATCTATATTATCGTTTGCGTGATGTATGTAATGTAAATAAGTCTTTATATATTGATTGCAGAGATATTTTCACACACCATCGATAGTCAGATACACTAACGTCCCTCACCCTTGACACACTAGCGTCCCTCATCCTTGACACAGTAGCGTCCCTCACGACCAAACAATGGAACCAGGTTTTTGGTGAAATTTAAACGCAGTACCGCGAGATGCCTATTAATTTTGGCTTTCACTAATAAAAATGGCGGTCAGAGATACCAGCTTATTTTGTCTTTCATCACGAGTCTGTTTGCTGTTGCCATTGTTGACCGATGGTCAATTGATAGCTCAAGCACGCGATCAGAATTCGAGATAAATTCCTCTTCAAATCACTGATCCGTTTAAGAAGTTATCGTGCACTCAGTGGAAAGTGGAAATCGCTTATAAAAGTGATTTTAAAACCTCGAGTTTGTCAAGGCGCTGAGGGCTCGTCTATAGCCTTATCGCGATGTTTCAGATTACTATGACATATGAAACGATACTATGACATGAAATTTTTTTATTTTATTTTGAAATTGCTTTTTTTTCTAAATTAACCTACTGCTGTAAGAATATTTTTGGCAAATCCGGACGCGGCCAAGGGTAGGCAATAGGCTATTTTAGGTAACTGTGTTTCAAAATAGAGCAGTAATATTTATAACAAAACCGCAAACCGAACTGAAGAAAAACAAATAATTTTCTTAAACCAAACATTATATTTGTTCAAAGATGAATATAACAAGAGTAATACTGACCATTATATGTAGAAAATTACGATATGAATGTAAATGTCTTATTGATAAAATGCTCTGACAAGAAAAGATTATCGCACTTCTTTGTAAAGACATAGTCTTATATAAAAAAACATTATACGAAATTGAAATATGTTTATTTCCTAGCCCCAAGTTGACGTGTTCCTCAGCTGCTTGCATGATTTTGCAGCGTATTTTCCCATCCAGCCACAGATCTGTGTATACTTCAGAGTGTTGAGACGAATGGCTGCGTTATAATCTGCATCTTTTTTCCACCATTCCTTGAAGGATTTCCAACGGTATCCACTAAACACGCCAATCAACCGTCGGTTCCATTCACCGTTAACACGTGTCCATGTGTAGACACCAGCGCCGGACGAGCCAGGCTGGGCGTCACAATAGTGATACAAGACATGATCATCTGTTACTCTTATTCTGCATGCCCTGGACAAATCAATGTTGTAATCAGTTGTAAGCTAGTTTACTATACTTTTATTATACAATACTATGGCCTATTGTACGGTTTTTACCATATTCTATTATAATTAATGAAAAAAACCCTGAGGAAACCATGACGGTCTCTCGAATAGGCAATTCTAGCTTTTAATTTATGCGCGCAGGGGGTGATGGGAAGTAAGGTATCATATTGCTGATTATGCTGAAAATGTTCAATAAAAACTGCCGAAATATTTCAATATTTACAAGAATAAGCTATCACTCCGTGTTTACACGGCCGCCACTTTTACTTTCTCAGCATAATCAGCAATATGATACCTTACTTCCCATCACCCCCTGCACGCATAAATTAGTTTTAATATTAATAGGAAATTGATCTCATAAGAAACTGGATGGACACCATAAAATTGTAGCGAGTAAATACAAAATTTACAGTTTATTAATTTTTATGTTTTTTTCCAACAAATATCATTCATTCATCCAGTATTACTAGTACTGTATTGTACTGCACCGCACTGTACAATATTGTACTGTATTCTGTAATATGATTTTCACACTTTCTAAATTGACTGTTGATTTGACTTGTTAATCCACATAAAAAGCTCAGTTTTTAAAATCGAAATATTATTGTGGGTCTATATCGGTAGTTTTACAGCTTTACAGACAATTCTACGAAGATTGAAAAATCCCTATTCGAGAGTATCCCGTGCCCTATCTGACCTTCATAAAACCGGTCACAGTAAATGAATACGGTGAAAAATTAAACAAACAAGAAAACAGTCATAACATACATACCTGTACCATAGTGTATTAGCAGGCTTGTCATCTTCATACGCAGTAAAATGGATGATTGCGTTTGATTTTCCTTCGCTGATAGCCAGTTCAAAGAACGGCTTCTTGTGTGTTTCTTCGAGTTCCAACAAAGCATAATCAAATTTCGATGCAATCTTTGCGTTTCCCATCAACCAGCCGTTAGGTAGAAATGTCGCGTTCACTCGAATCCATTGAAATTTTTTGCTCACTCTCAAATTTGGGAGAAGGGCTACCTTTAGAGTACTGAATCCGGCGACATAATCAGATTGATCATGTATACAATGGGCTGCAGTCAGGACGTGTTTGGGAGAGACAAGGGTGCCTGTACAACCAGTACTCAATTTTACCACGCTGGCGATTGGAAAACGATGACCATATGTGCTTAAAGAAATGGGACGTCGGTTGTCTCTGTAAAATATTTTTCTTTTACTCCGAATTCTGCTGTTCGTGCTTGCATTTTTGGGCAAGGAAATTTCCCAAGTAGTCAGGTCGGGTAGGTCCAGGCTTTGCGGAATAAATAGCGACACACGACAGCTGATAACAGAAAAATCAACCCGTCTTCCAGTGCTGGGCGAAGCTTCTTCCCACGACATGTAGAGTTTCTGATCGTCGGGGTTTAATTTAGAATCACCTTCGTCGTGAACGGTATAATCGCTGTTGAATGTGCCTGTGAAGTTGGTGCTTGGCTGTTCTACGCTTTCTACGCTTTCGAATTCAGGAAACGAATGCGGGTCAGCCATCTTTTCTGTGGGCAAAGGAGCAGTTGATATTCTTGCCGCGTCGATATGAACCATTAGGAAAAGAAGCACGAACGAATTACGCCAACCGAGAGGCGACATCGTTGTATTTTCACGTCTAGGTTCGACTCAGTACGTGCGCAATTCTCTGTGATATTAAAACCGTGGATGCGTTTCACGCGACTGCTGGCCAGCTTCAGCGCAATTTATTCCTCCGTATAAACAAGCACGAGGAGAGTGCGTCTTCGAAGTCAAACAATACAATGTCAACATGAACGGAAAACGCGGTTTTTTCTATTGACTCATTGATATGATCTCGTGAAGCGCAACCATTTGAGAACGTGCTGACAGATCTACAGGTTGGAGGAAATTGGCGGTGTGAATGTGCGCACGCTCATAGTTGACATTGAAACGCTCAACCCTAGGAGACATTCTGAAAATTGTCACCACGATGTGTCGTTAGATTACGTATATCATTTTATGCATGAAGGATCCGAAATCGACCAGTTAATGAGTATATGCGATAAGCAATGTAAAGGCTTGTATTGTTTGAGAATTTGAAGATAAATTAATATAGATATCAATCTGTCAAAATGATTCCGAGTGAATACCCGCAGTGCCCAGACAAACGAAAACAAGTTGTATGAAATATTTTAAAAATGTGATATATAGATATCACTGATTAGTTTATAAGCTGATATATATATTCCAGGTTTCCAAAATACATCCAAAGATCATTATATTGTGGAATTTAACAGGAAACAAAGTTCCTCCCTTCCGAATACTTAATGAAATAATGGTTTTACCTTTCTGTCAATATTTACTTTAATATGTTTATTTAGTATATATTTATATTTTGACGCGAATGCCCCGTGTCCTAGCCTACTGTGTAGACCACGGTTATGGGCTATCTATGTCCGCAATTACAAAACACATAATTCTGAAAAACGTCACCCTATTAAGCAAACGTTTGTGTTCTTTTAAGACATAATTGATCAGTTTGGTGGGGTGAAAACTGAAAAACGATCTTAAAATCTATATCATGATTAGGTTTTGTATCAAATATACAAGCTCCTGGCTGTACGGCATGTCGGGCATGATTATAATACGAAAATTACAATATATGTGTAGGCTAATATTAATACCAACCTAAAATGAAAATGTTTTGTGACATAATCTTGAACTGTTCATATAATATACTCAGCCCTTGCCGCAAGTGAAGTCACAACACATAATTCAACGTAGTCACGTAGACGTTTCTTATGATGACATCAAACGCGGAAAATGGTTTTATCTTTCTGTCAATATTTACTTCAATATGTTTATTTAGTAACATTTATATTTTGACGCGAATGCCCCCTATGTGCTAGCCTAGGGTGTAAATGGACCGACCTGTGTCCGCAATCACAAGATACATAATTCCGAAAAACTTCACCCTATTAAGCAAACGTTTGTGTTCTTTTAAGACATACGCCTGTATTCTAAAAGCTCACTCACACTTTATTACACTCACACTCGAAGAGTGGAGGTTCAATCTGAGCTTCCCTTGAGTACAGTGCTGTTTTTGAATAGCTGGAAGGTCAGTGTCGTACCTTATTGTGTGACTACTCGCCCTCCAACAGTTCAAACTTCAAAAACAGCACTAAGTTACCACTAACAGTCAAGAGAAGCTCAGATTGAACCTCCACTCTTTGAGCGTGAATTAGCTTTTAGAATACAGGCGTAAATGCATGTCGTCGACGTCCCAAATTCATGTAATTTTTAGCGATAATTCGCGCAATACAAATATACAACTGTTTTTCGCCAACGACTTACATTGTCGTGTGGGAAATGCATAAATAATTTGATTTCCGTGTTTGACGTCATTATAGGACCTTCCAGAAAGTAATTAGTCTTGGCTATATATCGCCAGTGGTCGAGTCCAATCTCGTTCCCCGAGCATGCCCGTTCGCAGGTTAAGGGTGGGCATAGCTCTGGAGAAATCGAATTGTTCACGTTGAATTTCCAACGTGAGTTCTACGCATGCTCGGCAATGTTGCAAAATATAAATAAAGTATTTAAAATTTCGCGTCGAAAATTTGATACATTTTACACTGAAATCGAATTGAAAACAACTAAAAATTCTGGGGGAAATATGTACGAAAGCTTCGGTTGGATAGGGATACAACTACCTGAAAAATACAAGGAGAACTTCGACGTTTCGATCGAAGGCGCTTCGATCTGTACTGTTAGTGTTTGTATACATCGTACTTGACCTTTGCTGATAAATATAATCTCCTCGATAATAAGTATTATATATTTTTATGCTTTAAAATTTACATTTAACTCTCCTGTCAGAATTTATGGTATACGTAGTGTTAGGTATGACAGTATATAAAAGGCAAGTACGATGTATACAAACACTAAACAGCACATTGAAGTCGAAGCGCCTTCGCTCGAAACGTCGAAGTTCTCCTTGTATTTTTCAGGTAGTTGTATCCCTATCAATCCGAAGCTTTCGCACATATTCCCTCATAATTTTTAGTTGTTTTCAATCCATTTCAGTGTAAAAAAGTAGCAAATTTTCGACGAGAAATTCCAAATACTTTGTTTATATTTTCCAACAATTGTCAAGCATGCGTAGAACTCACGTTGGAAATCCAACGTACTGTCTGCCGTTAGCCAATCACAGGCCTGAATCAATTCGATTTCTCCAGAGCTATGCCCACCCTTAACCTGCGAGCGGGCATGCTCGGGGAACGAGATTGACATGCAAGTTGTCTATTGCTTGCCTGCGAGTGTAAGCCTGCCTGATAATTGCTGTGTGAAATTAATGAAAGTACTGGGACTGATCTGCTTCAAGGTATCTGAAATAGCCCTCACCACGGTAATCCGATACCTTCATTTCCATCGGCCTAGTACAGTTGCAGCATAGCCCAACATAGCCTCAGGGTTGGTAAATCTTCTTTTATAATAATTACATGGTAGCCTCGCTTTTCATTGTTCTGAGAGGGAATGTAAATCCCGTATTTCCCCATTACCCATGCATACGCTTTTGTCTTCTAAATTTCCCCGGGAAATGTCAATTATCAGACTCTAGTATTTTTTTGGCTTGTGCTAGTCTGCTAGAATTTTCTGCAAGTATATCAAGTTTCACAGAGATTGAAATAGTGACCGACGAAATTATGTTCTGAATTATTTCCACATAGGATGCTGAGCAATTATTGCCAAAAATAACACATATGTAGAACAAGAGATAGCCAATATTATCTGAACGGTGCTGAACGGCGTTCACTAGTGAACTTCACTCATATTTAATCCCTGCCAGGGGGAACGGCATTCCCCCATGTTTGATTTTGGCAGGGGGGTACCATTCCCCTGGCAAAAAAGGTGGGAGGACGGCGTTCCCCCTGCGTTCCCCCTGGAAAACATCACTGGTACATTATAATATAGGATTTGTAAATACTGAAAGCTGATTGGCTTCAGAAGAGCCATGTTGATATAACTCAATGTCAACATGGAAACGTTAGAAAATTTCTTTCTTTATATTTTTTTGTGAAAAATTGTGTGAAAACTGGTGAAAACACAATTTCCACACAATTTCTCATTTTCCCAATTTCCACTTGTGTTGATTATGCAGGTATCAGCGGCTTTCCCGGGGGGTCGACCCCCGGGCCACCCCGGGGATTTGTCAAAACAGCCTTGACAAAAGGACACTAATGCCTGTGGGTTTGGGCAAAATTTTGTCACAAATACCCCTACCTCCGGGGTGAAATTTGGAAAACAATAATTTCAAATATAACAAATGGTTATTTACAAAGAAATTTGTAGTAAGTTAATATACTTTTCAACATATTTTTGGGCATCTCGTTCAATAAACAATGAAGCGTAGGCCGTAAAGAAGATATTTTTGAACTAAAAATTCATACACAATTTTATATAGGACATTTGTCATTAATACGTTTGCTATTTTAGCCTATTTAATTAATAAATCAGTATCCGATACAAAACGTTTAAAAAGTTTGTGTCCTTTATAGTTTCAAACAATTATTCTGGTGTTTCCAACTTTTATTGAGGATAGATGGCTACTTATTCATTTATAAATAAAAGGATTAAATTACACTCACTCACCTACATAGACAGATTTTCTGGGGGGTGCAGGGGGGTGCTACCCCCCCCCAATATTAGCTATAACCCCCCCCCCCAAACAAAATGTCCACCCCTCCAAAAAAATTTTCAACCCCCCCTCCAATATTCGGCATAATAAATAAATAATTAAATAGTCCATTCCAACGTGCAGAGTGTTGATGATACAAAATAAACGTAGGAGTACACTAGAACAGAAACACTCTGAAACTAATCGCTCCTAGCTTGCATTCACTGGTTTATTGGAGCAATTGTAAAGTTTTGAAACTCTATTATCTTCCCTGAATAGAGTTTTTTTCAATTTTTTCCTGGGGTACTTTGTTTTCTGCTCTCTAGACTCCCCCTCGTGGCTCTAGTGCTCCACCCCTAGAATATAGACCTTACTGGGGTTTGGTGACACTTTGTGTTGCTTCAGTCACCTGCTCACGGCTCACCCCCCTAAAATTTCTGGCACCACCCCAGTAATAAATATGAAAATCCGTCTATGCTCACCTACCGTCGATTGCTACCAAGCGGAAACGCGTCATGAGAAAACGCCTGCTTCGTACCCAGGCGCTATGTTGTTCTATTGCTCGCGTGGCCTTTTGCGTGGGACAGGTGGATTAATTTTCCGTTTTTCTCCCTCGCGTGCCGTCCCACGTGTACAAACCAAAGCACCTGGGTACGAGGCAGAGAAAACGCGATCTATAAATTGGACATAGCTTGCGTAACCAGCGGTTTGCCTCGCCTCCCTAATTCCTGTTGCCTGCACCTCAACCCCAACCCTTAAAACCGCCAGCTACGCAGGCTAATTGGACATGAAACATAACATGTTTGGAGTCAAACTTTACACGATTTTGCTGGAAACATTTGACGGTTTACAATTATTTTTCCCGCGAAAACGTAACAAAGTTAGTACAAACATTGCAAACTGCAATACTGAATTTGTCCACTATAAACGCAAAATATAAGGCCTGTTTCATACGTCGAATTTAATTCAGGCGAATTTAATCACAGATTTAGTGTTTGCAAGCTAATCCCCGCCCAATATGAATGTGTTTCTAAATTTGAAATATTGACAGTTGACTGTCAATATTTCAAGTCCAAACAAATCATGTTTGACAGCCAATTGGACGTGTTTTCTCATGACATGTTTCTGCTTAGTTGCAATCGACGGTATCATTGTTCATGTGCTTCGAACTTCGAAGGCTCGAAGCGTCTTCAAAAATCATAATTAAGAATTTTTTGATGAATGACCGCTGACCGATATAGCAGCAGTCCATATGCAAATCCCCAGCCGGTACGACCATATCCACACGACTATATAGTCGGTAAAGTATGCGAGTAAATGGCGACTGTCAGTCGCGCATCATGTATACTTCCAATCCAAACGCTAATCCTAACCCAAACCCTAATCCTAACCCTAATCCTAACCCCTAACCCTAACCCC
>CACRXK020014987.1:0-11451 GCA_902702795.2 Paramuricea clavata
GAAATAAATTTCAATAAACAGTCGTTTAAATTAACACACATATTTGACGACCGATATTCATCGATTATTTTCGTACGATTTACAGCGCAACATCCTATGACGGAAGTGACGTATTTTCTCGTGTTGATGCATCAGTTGTTTCGGTTATGAAAAACTAACGTCAAGACTAATATGAAAATTCCATATAAATGTAAGGTATATGAACAAAATAAGACAATTGCGAAACGATTAAAGTAAATATTTATTGAGGATTGCTGAATGAATTGCTTACTAAGTTAGCTAGATACAAATATATGTATGTCTGTTCGAAATTTCAAAATAATTTTCCTCGACTTCAACAAAATTCACCACATGCCGTTTTAAATTAAATCTCTCCATGTTTCAAGTAATATTTGACATTTTCAAATAATATTTTACCTTTATAGTTGTTTATTGTTTACGTGAATTTGAAATTCAAAATTCGTTACTAATTACAACTGTCAAGTGAAGTTCTACTTCGTCGTTGGTCAATGGTCAATGCGTCTTCTGGTTTCATTCACTTCCGTCATAGGGTGTTGCAGTGCACCATAGTCTTTCGAACATGGTCTGGAAACTCAGTAAACTTCAAAGCGTTGAATGGCTGAACTGAAACGTTGCTATTGGATGATTCGTTCATCATACTGAAATATAATGTGCTCATTGACCGTGCACCGTGCACAAAACTGCATAAACGCGAACAAAAAGATAGAACAAAGACCTCAGTGGAGTTTCCAAACCATGTGTTGAAAGACTATGGGTGCACATGCGACGAAAGATCTGCAATGTTTCCTCCCTTTCTTCGTTTCTTATTCGTTGCCCTCTCGACCAGAATTCGTTAGCTTTTCGGAAAATACGAGTCTACGGTAATTCAAGGCAGCGGAGTATATTAATATTGAAATTCATATTTTGGCAAATTGTTTGGTTTCTATTCGATAATTTTGATGAATAAATATGCATTTTTAATGTACACATTGGGATTATGCAATGAAATATACTACAATTAACAAGGTAAGACGGTGTTTGTCGTGTTTTACTAGATAAACTCGACTCCTCTGCTCCCTGTGTACCTGTGAGATATAATAGCGTATACTGATCTGGCAATACGTACCAGTTAGCGCGGTAGCCCATTTTCCACAGAAAGCCCCTTGTTGGCACGAATACCCTCGACCTAATCTTTGATTTCTTTTGAATTTTATTATGTCTTACGCAATGCTTCGTGCATTTGTCTGTTTTTGAAAGAAAGAGGTTGAGGATATTTCTGTCTAAATTAAGCTGCGCTTCAGTAAATAGTCAAAACTTCGTCTTTCTCTAAATCAGGTTCGCCGGAAATTGAAATGGATCGCTTGCTGGGGAAATCTATCTACATTCCAAACGAGGATCTTTTGGGCTCAATTCCTAACGGAATAACTTTCTTCGAGGGAATCTCTACAGAATGCACTAGCAAGATGGAAAATCCGACTTTGATCAAAGGGCAATCCTTTCACCGAAACACTGAAATTTTTTTCAAAAGCATAGCAGCTGAAACAAATTTGAAAGCTGAAGTAGCAAAAGTTTTCTCCCTTGGTTTTACTTTAGACGCGACAACCAAAAGTGTAAGTGGTAATAAACGGTCGGTTAGCGGAACATCTTTGAACATCGCTAGAAAAGATTTCGATCTACAGTTCGCGTCTACCTGCCTTTACGATACCAATCTACAAGATAGAGTGTTGGAAGATTTCGCAAGTCTCCCAATTGAGATATCCAAGCCATGGTTCAAAGACTCGTGGAGGGAATACGATATTTTTCTTCACACTCATGGCTCACACGTAATCACTGCTGTCACATACGGTGCGAGTATTGACCAGTACGCCTTCGGAGAAGAATCTTCGTCTTACACAGAGAAGCAATTTACAATCAAGGCATGTGCAGCTTTGCCAGGCGAGGCGATTGGTGCGGCGGGTTTATCTTTATCAGCTTGCGCTGGATTAAGCAAAAACGACATGAAGGATATCACTAATACAAAAATGACAACTTCTATTACAATAAGAGGGGGGTCGCTCGAGACTCGAAACAGGCTACTTTCTGATAAATCAGCTGATGTTATCTTTAAATTCCTCTCAGAAGGTGACACAAATCCGGCTCCTATTAGATACAAACTTACACCAATCTGGCAGGTTTTAAATAGCCAGAAACAAGTCAAGCAGTCTAACCTTAACAGGGCTGTCCAAGCTGTTAACCTTCAATACTACTTTGATGGATTCCTTAATTTTGACTGTCCATACATACCTGCAGATGACCGAGGTCCCTTTCTTCAATTGTTCAATTACGCCGAGCACTCTACACCAGAGCGCCCAGTATTCCAGTGTACTATTGCACCAGAAGGCTGCCATAGCGATAAAGACTGTCATCGTCGGATGGGCTGGGGATGCAAATGTTACGGTAAATCGTGTATACGTCACGAAACCGTGCCTCAGAATTCTGAAAGCGCAAAACTCACCGCCGTTCGTTATTATAAAAAGGATTGGGACGGCGACAAAACTTGTGGCCGGAAAACTACAGGTGGAAGCTGTATTTGCAAAAACGAAAGGTTTAGCAGGAAGGTCATTTTTGACTAAGGCAATTAAATGATTTTACAGATTTAGACTCACTAATTTGGATTGGATGGAACAAACTTTTGTCATCGAGGAGTGAATATTCAATGAGGATGGACTGTTAAAGCTTTCATATTCTTCAAAAATCAAATTATTAAATTTTTTATTAATGCTGCACCATCTAGCAAATGTTTTTCCAATGTAACTTGAAAAATATATCATCCCAAATCTCTTTTGACGAGCTATAAGAACGTTTTTTATGGTACAAACTAATGAGACCTACTTGGTTACTCATATCATTCAAATCCATTTTACTTTCCTGCCAATAATCAGAAACAGCTAAAACCTCTTCTAATATGTCAACAATAGCACAGAAAATATGTATGGTGCACACTGTCTAATATGGCCACCATTGACTTTATTCATGCCTACCAAATGGGCCATGCAGTATAGGTTTTGAGATCAGAGAGAGTACACAACAGATGCACAACAGTTGCGTACTGTAAGTGGGTGCACGTGCCTAACCGGTCATTTGCTTGCGCAAATATTCAACGTGTCCTCAACTCTGTTATATTCGATGATGAACATTATTTCGGCTGCTTTAGGTTGTGCATATATATGAGGGCAATACAATTAAAATAAAAAATTGGGGGGGGGAGGGGGAGCAGGCGGGTGAAAATGGATGCATAAAAATGATAATATAAGTGACTAAGTAGGCTAATACAGTCAATATTTTTTCGAGCGTTGTTGAAAGATTGATTCCTCTTGAATTGTCTTTATTAAATCTTTAAATCTTTAATCTGCATGATACTCCTAAATCAGCTTGCACTATACTAGGAGATGTGTATACTGTATATGTATATGCATTAACAGAATGAACTATATATATGAAAAAACTTTAAAAGGTAAAAATGTACATGCAATAAAAGAGTCCAGCCAAAATTATACTGATGCTCTTAATGTAGTTAATGCAGAACTTTAAAAGGGGGGACATTCGCAGGAAGTTCGATAAAAGGGAGATTGTTCCAGGTCATAATAGTTCTTGGGAAAAATGAAAATTTGAAAATATCATTGTTACAAGAAACTTGCTGAAAGGGATGATAATTTGAAAGTCGGGATTTTTTCATGATTTTGTCAAATGTCATATCATGTATCCCTCCTGAACAATCCGACTACAAAGGTACACAAGTGTTTTTTAGAGCTTTGAACCCCTATATTTAACATGCTAATAATTATTTAATATAATCATATTCCATGAGCGTTTTCCCAACGGAAGGCTATTTATTATAAGTAAACGCATGCTTTGAGAGAAATTAGTGATTAAATGTCCCCGCAAACCGAGGGAGGTTTATTTAATCACTAATTTCCCCGCAAACCCCGCAAACCGAGGGGGGTCATTTAATCACTAATTCCCCTCAAAGCATGCGTTTAGTTTGTAAATACATGGTAGCCGAAAGAGTCGCGCGTGGTGTGTTACCTGTTTTGAATGCTGTTTGATTGTCTTATGATTGTGGTAAGAAAACTTTTCGTATATACGCACGCGCAGAAACACATCTCCGTGTTCATTCATTTTAGGCATGCGCATAAACGGAATTTTCTCCCACAATTGATATGTTCAAGTTTGGGGAATAAAAGCTGGCAAAGTGATTGTTCGAATGTGTACGGGACGGTGTCCATAGTTGTGCCGATGATTTTCGATGAGGTACAGCTCTCCAATCAGAGGTAATGAGGGTACGCTTTTGTCTTCTAAATATCCCTCATCAAGCATGCAGGGGAAAATTAGAAGAAAAAGAAATCCTTTATTTTCAACTAAATATCCCCGTTTCCCGGGGAAATTTAGAAGACAAAAGCGTATGCATGGGTAATGAGGGAAATAGGTGATTAAATAAACGTCCCTGTTGAAACAAAAGAAACCGAGGCTACCATGTGTTTACTATATAGTATTCGCTCTGACCAGGGACGTTCTCTCGCAAAAGGAAAGAACGTGGGAACGAGATTGAAACATGCGTGATTTACCCAAAACTATTGAAGCCCTTCAACAACTGGCCATACATTATGCATATATATAATTTCGTCAAAAGGGATTTCATCTAGCTGTAAATATGCCAAGCTTGGTCCATGTAACAAAGTCACACAAATATAACTTATACACAAACATTTGCAACAGTACTTGGAAGTAATGTCGACAATTCCTCTTCAATGTAAATGTTTTTGATCATTTTCGACAATTCCTCTTCAATCAAAAAATGTTTTTGATCTATTGCTTATACCTACTTCAGGAGTCACGAAAGGGGTAATATCTCTGTTCTTCCAAGGAATTTGTATTCCACAACAGATAAAGGGCATCCCTTTTCACATTCGTAATGACGAAGGTCATCAACCTTAGCCCACGGAAGGGCTTGTCCCAGGGACGTGGTGGGGTCTTGAAAATGACGATTAATGAGCAACGTTAGATGGAGCCCAGGCACAGTGACTGATGGATCAAGATTGGGGTGGCGGATTTTACTGTTCAAACATCAAACATCAAACATTTCATTCGCTAATTAATCTTTTTCCCCAAAAATTTTTGGCGAGCGGGGAAAGTAAAAATAAATTTTCAGTGACTTTCGAATTAATGTACCGTAATTTGTTAAATTTTTCGGTAATATTTTCGTAAATTTTAAATTTTACAATATAAAATGTAAAATCTTAATTTTGATTTTCAAAATTAAAACCTATATTTTTTTCTTTACCAATCTTTTATTTTTAGGGGCCCATGATAGCAGGGGCCCACAACAAGTTCTCATCAGCTCATCCCTGACTATCCGTGGAGATCATGAATGCCATAGACCTTAGCTTTAGCTTATGGTGTTGCTTTCCTTCAATTTTCTTGTAATCTTTGATATTTCCGTGCTTCATACCATGGTCAGGCAGTGAAGGAATGCTTGGTGGAACAATGGGATTATATCAGTAAAAAGATAGATAGAAACTTTATTTATACACGCTGATCCCGTCATCCAGGGCTGATTTCCACGGGGGCGTGTTCAAGAATAGAAAAATGTTGCATGGAGATATTAAAAGTGCTAAGTTTAAAAAGGTAGAATATTAAATTATTTACATGATAAGAAGATTATTAGAATATTTATAGTTACATCAATTTACTTATTACTCAAGCTATGTCAACTTTGTGAACAGCGATTGTATTTCCAAAGGAAGAAAGAGTTTTGCTTTCCCTAATTTCCTTTGAAATAGAATTCCCAAGGTTGTGCTCCGTCATACATGAAAATATTTTTCATATTGTTAGTACGCGGTTTTGGTAAACTAAGACCGCTTGAAATGTCCCGAAGGTTGTAGTTTGTTTTCTCACATTTGTATGAAAAAGATTAGTGAGTGATTTAGGGCCTATTCTATTGAATACTTTGTAAATCATTTTTGCCTTAGCTTTCTTCCTTTCGGTTTTGTGTGGCTCTCAGTTCAATGTTATGTTCAAGATAATTCCAGCAGCTCTATTTTGAAGTTTTTGGTGCTGTTTTGATTGTGATTCACCAATCACATTCCATACTTCACAAGAGTAATCAAAGTATGGACGAACAATTATAGCATCATAATTACATATCGAAATGAGTGTATATTTGTCAACGAAAGGTTTGACTCGATGAATAGCAGAGATTTCTGCAGTTATTATTTTGCAAATATTTTCAGAATTACTTTTCCAAGACAAATGCTGGTCGACTATTACCCCCAAGAGTTCTGCATTCGCTAACTTGTTTAATTCGCTTATTTTCAATGAAAACATTCAAACGTGAATCAGAATATTTTATAATCATTGCCTTTGAACCAATTATTAACATAAATTCTGTCTTAGCTAAATTTAGGCTAAGTTAATTGGCAATTAACCATTTTCTGACGTTTTCCAAATCAGAATGTACTGCAGTCTCAACTTCAGTTATAGAATCTCCCAAAGCTGTCTTGCGCGAGGAAATTAAAATCCTGAATTTTGTGACGTTACTGAGATAAAAATAATTTTATTTTTCTCGTGTTTCCTTCGGTAAAATTTTTTAAAATTTCACACACTTTCCTGTAATCTTGAAAATCGTACGAGCCGAACTTTTTTTATTCCTAAAGCAGGGCTAGTTTTGAGAATTGAAAAAAAATTCTCGCACGATTTTTTTTAAATGCCATCGTTTGATGGAATTATAGATAAGATTACTGTGTGCAAAAAATTAAAAAGTTTTACCGAAGAAATTTTTAAAAAATTATAAAAGAATTGCAAATTGGCCCTTTTTAAAATCACTTTGTTACCATGGCAACGAGAATTTTGAACAACATTTTTATTTTTCGTAATTCGCCATATATATTGTAGCAGTTATGTGGCCAAGTTTCGTGATCATACTTTGCAAGATGATAAAATAATGGTTTCTTGAATACAATTGTGTGCTGTACAATCAAAACTTTAGGGAGCCACCTTAAACTTTTTTCTTTCTAGATTCATATACCATGCAATCATTGCTACAGTCTAGTAATGCAGTTGCTGTAGAATGTGATTTTCGAAAACTGAATTAAGAATCGCTAAGGAGTTAAAATTTTGTTAAATAGTTGTACAGTTGATCATACATAATTCACTCACAAAGGTACTGATTACTTTTGCAATCTTCCATTCATTATAGAAAAGGACGATAGAGATATAGCCTGATTGAAAATAAATGCCAATGAGTCTGGAATAGCTGTTGCAGTTATATTAATAATTTTACAAGAAATCTTGTCAATGCCAGTTGCTTTATTGCTGGAAAGCCCATGCAAGAGACAACAGACATGACTGACACTAACAGGCTGGAATGCAGCAAATTCTGATTCAGCACTTTTAGTATATGTTTCAAAATTATATTTTGAAGTATCAATTTTGCTAGTTAAATCAGGGCTACTATCTGAAAAGTAATCATTGAAACCCTCTGCAATATCTTTTGGCAGAACTCGGCTACCTAATAATAAGTTGCTTATACTTTTCCATGCTTTTTTAGAAATGAATTTTTGACCAGCGTTTTTCGAGGAATTATAAGTAACCTTTTTTGGCATTCCTTAGTTCTGTGTTTACTTTGTTTGTAGACGTTTTATTATTGAACCAATCATTTCTAAGTTTATCGAAATGGCTTTTCGTTTTAATTTGTCCCTTGTATTAGTAAGTTTCTTTATATCGTTTTTAATCCAGGGGACTTTTTTAAATCTGATTTTTTTGCATTGAAGTGGTGCATGATTATTTTGGACTTCTAAGAATATTTTTTCCAAATCTCACACATCTCATTTGGATCTTCGGCAAAAAAATACACTTGTTCCCAGTGCTGTTTGAGCAGTTCCGCAACAAATTTTTCTTCATTATAATTTTTCATGTTTCTTATCTCTACGATATTCTCTTGTTTCTTTATAACAGAGATTTTCCTGATAGCAAATATTAAACTATATATAATCACATACCTGTTTGAATGACACCAGGCAGAATCAGAATTTTCTCTGGCGTTTTATTAACTACATCATCGATTAGACTAGTAGTTTATATATTATTAATTAATAATTACTCGAGTATAGCTTCATCTATCAGTTGTGATAACTGATATAATTCATACAAAGACTTTATTTTCTTTGTTGATATGTTAGAATCTTTATCTGGTCGTAGCAAATCACAGTTTAGATCACCAAGAATGTACATTTCCTTATTTTGCATTGTTTTTGCATTATTTTGCATCGTTTTTTTTTTAAATGATCAATGAATTCTGATAATACACTGGACGTTCGATAAACTGTCGTAATTAACAGCAAACGGTTTTCTATGTGACTTAATAATTTCAACACAAACAGCTTCCAGTTGAGAGGGAACTATAGATCATCTTTTATTTTGTAGTTGATGCACGGAGCTACACTACTAAATATTAACTCCACCACCATTCCTTGATCTATATTTTCTAATAATATCGTAACCATCTAGGTTAATCATATTACCTGTTATATTCGCAACAAGTCGTGTCTCATTAAATGCAATCAGATCAATGAACTTATTTGACATTGAAAAATTAATTTCATCTATTTTTTAATGTAAACTAACAATATTCAGAAAAGCAATCATGTTTCGCTCTCTGCTCTGGTTTAAATAAATGATTACAACGCCCAGTCGAATTGTAATCAAGACCCAACGTTTCGACACTCCAGTCTAGTGTCTTCATCAGAGGTGATCTAAAATTGCAATCGTGGCTTCTTAAATACCCAAGGGATGACGTCAATGAGATGCATATATTCCTCTGGCAAATAGGCACCGTCATCCCTATTCAAAGCATGATTACTCATATTTATATGCCACGCTTCTAGGCAAAGTCTTTGACCATAGCGATTGTTTGTGGTAATTATTTTAGAGTTTTCCCACGCAATCTCGTGTTTAGTGTAACATACATGTCCGGCTAAAGCTGATTTCCCCTTGTCTAAAGTTGAAACAGCCTTTTGATGTTCTTTTAGCCGTGTACCAAACTGGCGTTTAGACTGACCCAAATACTCTTTCTCGCAGTCACCTCATGGTATAGAATATACAGCATGAGTTTTCTGATTTGTTTTAACAGGATCTTTTGGCTTTGCGAAAATATGGCCTAAAGTCAAATAGGGTTTTAAAGCAACCTTAAAACTGTACTTAAGATTCTCTTAATTGGTTCTGTGACACCTTGAATGTATGGAACTATTGCATAACCCTTAACAGAGGTATCACCCTCGGAGTTATTTTGGTTCCTACAAACAGGTGATCTCAGGCAATCATTAAGGAAACGTTTTGGGTAATCGTTTTCCCCTAAAATATTTAGAACATATTCACGTTCATTAGCTTGAGAATCACTGTTTGACAGCAAGGATTCAGCTCTTTGAAGACTTTTCGAGGGTGATACCTCTGTTAAAGGTTATGCAATAGTTCCATACATTCAAGGTGTCTCAGTCTTAAGTATAATTGTAATATTAAGGTTGCCTTAAAACCCTATTTGACTTTAGGCCATATTTTCGCAAAGCCAAAAGATCCTGTTAAAACAAATCAGAAATCTCATGCTGTATACCATACGGTGACTGCGAGAAAGAGTATTTGAGTCAGTTTAAACGCCAGTTTGGTACACGGCTAAAAGAACATCAAAAGGCTGTTTCAACTTTAGACAGGGAAATCAGCTTTAGCCGAACATGTATGTTACACCAAACACGATATTGCGTGGGAGAACTCTAAAGTAATTACCACAAACAATCGCTATGGTCAAAGACTTTGCCTAGAAGCGTGGCATATAAATATGAGTAATCATGCTTTGAATAGGGATGACGGTCCCTATTTGCCAGAGGACAAACTCATTGGCAGGTCACGTCATCCCTTGGGTATTTAAGAAGCCACGATTGCAATTTTAGATCACCTCTGATGAAGACACTAGACTGGAGTGTCGAAACGTTGGGTCTTGATTACAATTCGACTGGGCTTTGTAATAATTTATTTAAACCAGAATAGCGAGCGAAACATCATTGATACACCTTGTTCCTGTGAACGAACAAATTTTAAATTCAGAAAAGCATTTGGGATTGAGCTAAGTGTTCTCATAAAGTAGCTGCTCATATTTCACCTTGTTATATCTAATCTGCTTTATGTTTCACCACTGTTCCATTTACAAGCTTGCTTACATATTTGTTTAATTTGCACAACTCTCTAAGTTAGTTTCAGGGTCATTAACTCTTTTAGCCTTCAATACAGAAATGATAGCCGCTTTTTTGCACCTACCACTCTTGCCATTTCCACTGTTTTATACTTTAGAGTATCTATACGACTGATTTCTTCCGATGTTATCATTGTTTCACCCTTGATTATCCCTGAGAATGCCGTTCCGTGCGTACCCGTTCCAAGGGTACTGATTCCGCCCGGCTATTTACACCTGGGAAAACGAAAGCATTAGCGAAGTCTAAAGTTCATCAATGATCGCGGGCGAGAGTGACGGTGCGTGTTGGGTGGGTGGTCATACCGGCACTATCCGGTATCTCGTTCGCTGCGCTCACTCGTGAGATATCATGTTCAACACTCGAAGTATATCTGGTATTTCCAAGCACCCATGTATTTTCTGTTTATTATGTCAAGGACATTCTTTGAAAAGTGATATTTTTTACAGAAAAGCGAAAATTGAAAAGCGATAATTTTCACACGTGAGATTATCATAAATAATCTCACATGTGAAATTATCACTTTTATCAGTGCTCAAAGTACTATTTAAAACACGAGAAGGAGTGTTTTATCATATTTAAATTTTTTTTAGAGATGATAAAACACAAGTTCCAGTGTTCTGAATAGCTTAAAATAAGATTACAAAAGAATACTAATTAGGATGAACAATTATATAATCATACTTATTAGGATGCAGAATTATATAAAGAATACTAATGAAAATGAGTTTTATCAGAAATAATGTCGCTCCACGTGACATATTATGGCTGACATGATTTGCCAGATGGTTTATGAATTTTTAATGAGTATATTAAATCTGTATAAAGCACTATACTTTATATAATAAATAATAATGATCTTCCTCAGTGGAGGCTTTGCGCGTACTTATGTCTCGAGATTTGACTCAAAATATTTAAGACCACAACCAAAGGTACTGTATACAGTGTAAAATAATATACAGATATTTCAATTAAAGTTGTCGAAATACGAGCGCAAAAGGCTGCTGTGAATCGCTAAACAAGTAATGCATTTTTTGCGATTCCCAGCAGCCTTTCGCGCTCGTATTCTACTTTTCCGCTTTGCTCGGGGACAACCATAATTGAAATAACTGTATATTTAATGGCTGCCTGTGGATGTTTGTCCGAAAAGTTAACATCGTACCACATGTGTTACCCC
>CACRXK020014989.1:0-12612 GCA_902702795.2 Paramuricea clavata
AACACGGAAAGAAAGACAATAGCGCTATTCGAACATCAATAGACAACTTGCACGTTAGACTAATTTTTGATCTAGGAAAAAAGGTAAATTCCCGTAAAAAACTTATTAAAATTAGTAAAATTGCAAAATTTGGTAACGAAATGTTGTAAAATACGGAAAATATAGCCTTGCGAAGTTTGCATATTTTCAGTATATGTTTGTATTACGTGCGGAAATTGTTACCATATTTTTGAGCCGAAAATGGTAACAATAATTTCCGCACGTAACACAAATATACATTATATACTGAAAATATGCAAACATCGCAAGGCTATATTTTCTGTATTTTGTAACATTTCACAACCAAATTTTGCAATTTTACTAATTTCATTATGTTCTTTTTAACTGTGGTGTTTGATTCCCTTCTCTTTACTTAGATTAAAATTTAGTCTAACATGCAAGTTGTCCATTGTGCTAGTAAGTACAGTAGGTTCAATAACAACACCCTATTATACAGGGTGTCCCCCCAAAAAACTAAAACTCTTGAAATCACCAATAACAATTTAATTGTTAGAATTTGAATGCCTCAGCACTCTGTTGGTTCCCACGAGTGCATAAATGATTGACATAAGTAAATTTTATGCATAAAGAAACTATTTAAGAAGAAGCTTTAAATTCCTAAGAGCAAAAAATCGCGCACTTTACAAGGCCTAGAGATGTTCTTAACTAAATTTTAATACATGCACCTTGTCAATATTTTACGCATCATTACGTTCAGCTTTTTGGTAGGGCATTCAATTTTAACAATAAGTGATTTCAATGGTTTTCGGGCTTTTTGGGACACCCTGTATATTCCGTAAAGTGAAAATCAATGGCGCGAAACAAAGATCAAATGCATGCACTTACAGTATAATAATCATTTACATTTTAAAACAACAATAGCGATAAATCAAAAGACACTTAACTACAACAAATATTCATGAATACTAGTAATGATTAACATTACATCTGCCCCCGTTTGATGATCTTTTTACCGACAACGAACACAGAAACCTTGTGATTAAGAACCGATAAAAGTACACATGCAATGATGTATGAGTGTATCATTAGTACTAGTATAATAAACACCAGTTGTTATGTCTTTCTAGTTCCAAATATATTCGAGTTGATTATATATTAATACCTGTCATATCACTTTAATCTGTACTGGGTAGCGGCAGTAAAACTTCATTTTAGCGATACTAACCTACTAGTAGGGTTGGGCGATTTTCGATATTTTGATTTATCGCGATATTTTCAAATTATCGTATCGAAGGTAGAAACTTGAGCGACGATATATCGAAATTATCGTCATACTCGATGACTATCGTGATATTGCTTCGCATGTGCATATAGCTGTTATAAAATCCTAAAAAATTGATTCAATTCCTAGAAAATATAGTTTTTAAAAGAATTAAAACTATTTCCTGAATTAAATGCGAATTTAACACGATATAAAAGCTAACTGATGTTTATGTATTAATCTGCTGAACAATGAAATTGCAGGCTTTGCTTGCGCTGTGTGCCCACGGCGTTTGTGCCAGCGGAGACACAGTAGACACTGCATGGACAGTTCTGGTTTATGAATAGTAATTAAATATTAGACTAGAAAAAGCCTTAATATTACTTAATTTGTTGTTTTACTTGTTCTTTTAATAAGATTATATATATAAGCATTGTTTTTGTTGCATTTATCGCGATATTATCGAATATCGTGATAATTTCCTTGACAATAATCGTGAGATGATTATTTTAATATCGCCCAACCCTACCTACTAGTGCATGAATCGACGACTTAATTTGTTTATATCTGTATAGGCAGATGTCACAGAATAAACAATTAAGCCTCTATATTTTAATAGCCCCAGCGACTAAACGGCCAATAGAGCGTCTTGTTTACCGTAAGTTCCTATGTAATTTGAATGTCAGAAGGATTGTTACGGAATCGTGTGTCGCCTATTTCTGACCATGTTAAGTGTAATATGAAAAATCTATAACAAAATTTTACGTGGGACTGTATGTTATAGTAATATATTTATGTATATGTGGGGTGTCGTGAGGGTTGATGTTAACCGTCCAAATGCCCACTCTAATCTGCAGCCATTTTATATCCTGTTTATATATAGTTAAGTTTTAGGTGATATTGACCAAATATTTCTGTGTTTGATTAATTGAAGAATTACAACATAATAGCCAGTATGTTGTTTATGAGTTTGTAGTCAATCAACTTTATAAACTGTTTGATATGAAAATGCACATGATATAACTGACACTAAACTCCGCAGAAGAACATGCACAGGCGTGTTTTTGACTGGGTAACGAGATGAAATGATTTTTGTCATTGTTCCTTTTCAAAACAATCATAAGTATACATGTTCCAGGAAAAACGCGACTTCCCAGACTTCCTAAACTACACCTGGAAGTAAAATTCTTCATGCCACTCCCTTTGATGTTTTCAATTAAAGAATTACAACATAATAGCCAGTATGTTGTTTATGACTAGTTTGTAGTCAATCAACTTTATAAATTGTTTAATTGGTATGAAAATACGGAGCGGCAACTTTCGGATTTGAATTCAGCGTGTTCGAAAATGTTAATTACCGTGAAAATGTTTCACTAGTTCCATGACATGCTTAATGAAAATCGTTTTCTAGGCATATTTTTAGGTCACGGTAAACGGCCTAGCTTCGTATACAGTACGTAAAATGTTTTGAAATGTTCATTCAACTAAACTACCTGTGCCGATAAACTGCTTTTATACTATGAAAGATATAATCTGCCTTAATAAGTTGTTGGGTAATTTTAGTTCCGTCTTCAAATTAATTTAGTCTCCTTTACATTTTAAGTTGTTTTCATTAAATCGGAACAGGGTATATAGTTTAAGAATCTTACAGCTTCGTTGGAAGGGAAAGCAGTCAGTCATGTTTTAGGCAAAAGTTAAAGCAACAAAATTCATAAACATTAAAACATTAAACATTAAACAGTCAAAGCAAACTTGTGCTATATTTCACGATTAATTTCCCATAGTAAATCAATTCTTCTCATTTCTTCAATATATAAAGTTCGTCATATATGAAACGATTTTCCAAAAATATGTCTTTGAAAATTGAAATCTTGCTTATCCCACTCCTGGCAAGCAGCCATATTTTTGAGATCAGTGACGAGGTCCACCCAATCACCGGCATACACCACGAACCTTGACACCACTTTAGACTTCGCAAATGGTTTCCTTTCCTGGGTGTAAATAGCTGGGCGGAATTAGTACCCTCGCCCCGGGCTTACGCCCAGAACTATCTTTGCCTATCTTATTCGTAAATAATACTCCCTTCGGAAAAGTACTCAGCCTTAGCTACTGAGCGATAACTAATTTATTTTTTTTGTTTCAGTTAACCAAATCTGACAGCTAGTGTTTTCACAGTGTTACACATTTTCAAAATCATACAGTTATATTAGATAGTATAAAAGACCTTTATAATTAAGGCATCGGTGACAAGACAAAGGGCCCAAAAGCCGATATAGTCTGTTAAGCAAAGTATGCTTTCCGCGGAAGGGTGAGTTTTAAGCAACAGTTCAAAGTGCAAAGATCCTATATTATCTTCTCTTCCTCAAAGGCCTTCGTGATTACAGCACTCTTCTCAGAATCTGCCCACCATTACTAAAATGTAGCAAACATGGTATTTGCTTATAACTATTCAGATTTGATTTTTTGACATAATTATTTATTGCCGCAATTTTATGGCGGATTTATTCAGAATTGAAAAACCTAAAGACCTATAATACTTTAGTCAATAAATTAGGAAACCACAAAAACATACCATAGTTCATTCTAAGAAATATCATCAAAAGCGAAAACGCTGAGTCGAATATATTTCATATCTTCCGGATCCTCCCATCGTGGGCGAAATCCCATGACTTCCCTTCATTTTAACTACTCTAATTTTATAAATGACATGTAGCTATTTCGTAATGCTTTTTTGCTATATATATCCCAGTCTGTTCATGAACATCAACAGCAGAATTGAGTAGGTACGTGTGAGTATAGCATCAGCTTGCTGCCAAGAATAATAGTTGAACTTTAACAGCGTTGAAGCAACATTGACCAGAAGAATGATAATTTGGATTTTTATCATTTTTCTTTATTCGCCGTGTGTTCTTGGAGAAAAGGAGCTGTGGTGTATTGACAATAATGGTGTCTCAACAGGTAACTGAAAGTCTGAAACCAACATTTTTGTAAATAAGCGTTTTATTTAACTTACTTTTATGATAATTTCTGTGGCTAAGTCGTTTTATCGTTTTCACTTATATAGCTTCGCATACGGCGATTCTAGAGTACATAATTGAAAGACTGCAGGTCCTATACAAGACAAGTGTTAAACTGTAACGAAACTACTAGAGCACTTACATGTCGTTTCCACGAGACCATCATCTAATATCGCACTTTTTATTGAGCAATTTTATTTTACTGCCATGTACCTTAACTAAAGAACAAAAATCCCAAATATTTTCGTAAATACACATAGAAATAATAGTTTAAGGTTGATTTTGTTTTCTGTGATAATTATATGAGCAGACTTTCTGACATCCTTGTGTAGATAAGTAGGATAAGAGTAGGACTAGAATTTTAGTAAAAGTAGGAATAAAGTAGGAAAATGTGTAGAAAAGTAGGACAAAAGTAGGAGTTTTTGGAGATCCA
This sequence comes from Paramuricea clavata, assembly GCA_902702795.2. Taxonomy (NCBI): domain Eukaryota; kingdom Metazoa; phylum Cnidaria; class Anthozoa; order Malacalcyonacea; family Plexauridae; genus Paramuricea; species Paramuricea clavata. The sequence continues at coordinate 4,712 of CACRXK020014989.1, forward strand.
AATAACACAAAAATATACAAAATTGGCACCCTAGGATATATGTGGTACCATATGTGGATATATGTGATACCATTAGTTATCTGATGGGGCCGGGAAGTTGTGTGCATTTTTGGTGCTCAATAATTTTTTGTACCCATTCATCTAGCAGGATTTTTTTCTCAAAATTTTTAAATTTAGATATTAATATAGACAATGAATGTTGGCATCGGTATAAAAGCTAAGGCATCATGCAAATTGCGTGCGAGTGCATGTATTTGGCTGCGCCATACACCTTAATCCGCACTGTGATGCAGGAGCCCATGATGCTTGATTAACTGGGGGGGGAATGAATATTTGGAATCTAGTGATTGTCGGAAATAGCATTTTCAGAGTCTTCATTAATTCATTGATTATGATTCTAGAAATGCTATGGAATTTTATGCTCGGAAAATGTACTTCCTCTCTTGTTGAGATCCTATCATCTGGGAGACTGGGACACAAATAGGGAAAAATTACGAGTCCTATAGATCTAATTGCGAGAGCTATAACATACTGATTCCCCAAGCTGTCTGAAAAAAGTAGTATTTTATGAGAAAAAGTAGGAAAATCAAGCAATTTTTAATAAAAAATAGGAAAAGTAGGAAAGTTGAAGAAAAGTAGGAAAAAGTACGAAAAGTAGGACGGCAAGAAAGCCTGCCAGATGTTTTCCTTATGTTTACCTTCTGTTCATCTGTTAATAAAGCCATGCATGTAATGAATATTGGGTAAATTTTTGTCCTCCCCCTAATTTTTTCCTCCCGTACGCTTATAGCGGGAGCTTTGTATAGGATAAAACCGAGAAGGAGGAATGTATGTGGCCACCAACTTTCGAGGTGTTATCATATCTAATTCACGGTTAATTGAGGAGTTTTTCCAACAAAGTTTTGTCTGTTTCGTCCGCTTTGAACGACGATTGTATGCGTTTTTCTTCATTTTTCAGATAATTAATATTCAAGGTGATTATTAAACATAATCACCTCGGTACATCAAAGAAAACCGACTCAAACATGCATGAATTAAAATTGTGTAGAACGAATATAACATAATATATTTACTATTGCAGCATCCCTAACGCCTACCCTCGAGGACGCATCAGGCCAGGATGAAATCTTCACTGTTAATGATAGAGTAATGTTGTATTGTTGCTTTACAAGTAAACAACCAGTTCAAGTAAAATGGTACAAGGATGACATTCCTCTCAAGATAGGAGCAAAATATCAGTTTGACGAAAATAATCAAGTTTTTTCCATTGTAAATGGCAGTAAGCTCGATAATGGCGCATACCGTTGTGAAGGCTCAAACCAGCATGGCCGACAATCATGGAGCATAACAGTTTCTATACGTCGTAAGGATTTTTTCATTAATAAGGGAGGTGGCGGGTGGAGTAGTGAGTAGTCTGCATGGCAGGCAGTCGTCCCGCCGCGGAACACCTATAAAAGACTGGCGAGGCCGAGGCGAAGGAAGCGGAAGACCGTCTGCCTGCTTTGGCTGTGTAATCGAAATTCCCGTCCACTAGTGAATGGCAATTGATGATTAGCTGTACTGTTAAATGTTTTTACCGCTGTTAATCAAGAGGAAATATGCGTTAATGTACAATAACTGATCTATTAATCACGCAATAACAAACGTTTGCAATTTAAAAACTTCTATTGGCTTCTATAAAATGCCAATTATACTGTGGGCCCTTTTACCTAACCCACCCTGTCAACAATTATCTGGCAATGCAAGCAACTGTTCATTTACCGTTGTGCTAAATAATTATTTTACTATTTTGTAGTGCCCCCATGTTATCAAAGACCGACTGTATACAGCCTTCAAACAAATGTGACAGTAAAAAAGGGAACAAATGCTACTCTGACATGCATCGTGCAGTTAGAGAAGGATTGCAGTGCACAGGCTCAAGCATTTTATTGGAGAAATCCACAAGGAAGGATTATGATCAAGAATACAAACACTCTGACAAGTACTGGTCGTAACAAAGATGTTCTTATGAAGATTACCATAAAGGATGTGAAGAAAAGCCAGATAGGAACTTACAAATGCATCGCGCGAAATGCACATGGCAAGTCATCCAGTGGAGTGTGGCTTAATGTGGAATGAGTGTTATCGAGCGAAAACTGTACATTCCACCGCGACTTATAGTTTTCATGCACGTATACGTTATTGTTTAATATATATTTTCAATCAGAATAATTATAAAGGATTAGATTAAACTAAAATTAATTTTCATCCCCTGTAATTGGCATAATTAATGTTAACTGAAACACAGTAAAAGTTAGTCAGGAAGTGAATTATGTACTATTTAAAATACGATTATCAATTATTATTTTTTAAATGGACACTATATAATAAACAGCATTAGTAACAAGCAAAACTTACGTACTGAACGTCAAACAGTTCAGTTCTCTTTGGCGTACTAAATCTCTTTTCTAATAGCATTATTATAAGAGTAAAATAAACATAGCCTATACTTTTAATTTGGTTTGCCGATTGAAGAACCTATCAAAAATGAAAATGTTTTGATGTATTCATGACCAGTTATATATTATACTCGTTAGTTTACACTATTTTGCGTAATAGTCTATACAAGAAACATCCTCTTAAATATACGCGCGATTCAAAATCGACCAAGGCTTCATTTCCTGTGCTGAAATGCGTGAAAAGAAAAGCGAATATGCATGCATGCGTAATTGTGAGACTATAATCGACGGTCGAATACTTTTGACTGACCGCTTTGTAAGCAACACAAGCATATATCCAATGTAAGCTATACCGTACACCTGCTCAAGTGAAGATAAACAACGCCAAGAATATTATAATTATATACTGTTCTTTCAGAGTCACATTAATCATCACTTTCACAGCTACACCTGAGGAATAATAGTAGAATAATATAGACTTCTAGGAAAACCTTTTTCCAAGTATCTGTTAATTCTGGTCAGATGTATTTTCGTGACCCAATGATGATTCTTCACCAGAACATGCCAATTAATTTGATTGGGCAATTAAAATAACAAACATTCCTATACGCTATAGCAGGTTATAGTCGACTTTTATGTGATTACAGCCATACGAGATAGGAAACCTAAAGATTGGAAGGCGCTGCGAAACTGACTAATTATACAACGGTATGAAATAAATGTAAGCTGGTATACAATATTATTATTATTATTATTATTATTATTATATAATTAAAATGACCTAATTTAATTAAATTGAAAGGGGAGGTAACGCATCATATCATTTCATTTCATTTCTGGCAAATAATAAACCAACTCAAAGTAATATTCTAAGCAACGTCATGTACTAAAAGACAATTAAATATGACGAATAATTATAACAGTGAATGAACTAAATGGAATACATTTAGAGCGAATTTAAACGCGTATAAAATCAACAGATTAATTTTCTAGAAGCCAGACGGCTTTTAATGAAAAAGTGTATTACGATATTTGAAGATAATTACGATAGTTGATTCCATCGTCCTCTGCAGACAATAGAAAATTATGTTCATGCCATTAATTTAATATAATCGACATTCACAATACTACGTTTTTGCCGCCAACATTTACTACAAGACATCCTATAGCTAGTCGTCTCACTCTGAATGAATGATTATCATACCTGTTGTGCGGTTATAGTAGGACCCAATATAGCTATAATACGCGAGATTTATGAATGAATAACGATTTAATTAATAAACCCTCAGCAGAAGGCGTTTTTCAGTGGTCAACTGGTCTTAAATAAAATAATAATCTATAACTATTAGTAGATGGAATCATCTAAAGAGAAATTATATACAAATTACAAAGCGAGGCAGTTTCGAGATGCTTAGATGCGCTACTAAGAATGCGAGTGGCAAATTTGCGCGTGTTGTAATCTGCATGGATATATTGCCAACAGAGGTAGGCTATAATTGACCAAACAGTGGTGCAGAAAAACATTCAGAGTATTTTAAATATATATAACTGTTGGTATAAGCATGCCCCGGATAATAAAATAAATGAATAGGAAACTAGCTGACGTGACCTAATGTTTTCAATGGGCTGATGGCGTGGTTGGATGTTGAAACCTAGTTGCAAACCAAATTCTCAAAAACGGCATGTTTAGCAATAATACAGCTAAAAATTTTAGTCAAAGAGCAAATAAATATAACTACGCCATTCTACGATGAAATCTCTAAGTATTCCCAGTCAATTTTAGCAAATATTTCAAGCACTAAGCAGTGAAAAATGCATCGCAAATTTCGTTATAATTGGCGACGCCAATTTCGTAGCTACAAATGTAAAAAAATATACAAAACAAAGACGAAAACATTTACCTTGAATACTTTGTCGTGGCTTAGGTATGTTTTTAAAACAATTAGACCAGTTTATGCTTCAATTAATATTACTCTTTTAAAGCGGAAAATATAGCGAAACAACAAAACTGCTGAGAACTTTGGCAATACGCGTGACGTCACAGATTGCAACTAGGTTTATATTAGACTGTGACGTAAGGAAGTTTCCTATCCAGTTATTTTACAATCCATGGTATAAGTCATTCACATAAATATTAATAATGGTAATTGCACTGAGTGGAGTGCAATTCGGTCTGAAATCAAACACGTGCATGCAATGCAATAGTTTGTAATGCACACTGTGATTTCAGATTTGTAATCACACTTTGATTTCAAACCAAAATTGCACGACACGAAGTGCAATTTAATCGACTTTATTATATTATTTTGTAATCTTAATTTTAAACAATTTTGTAAAACGGAAACAGTAGTTCTTTCTTTACGAAAGACATATCATGCATCCCCTGATATTCCCCTAGTAAATGCCGTCAGCGTATACGGCAACGAGCGAACAAGTTGAACTTTCTTTAAACTCTCGAAACGTTTTACCAAAAATATGAAGAAATTTATGGATACTGTGAAGACTAAAAGACAACCAATGTAAGTTTAAACATATACTACACAATTTGATAGGATTTTGCATGGTGCGGTTTGTTTATTCAAACATCAACAAATTATATGATGTAGGCCTATATACTATTACACGAATTATCTTGTTTAGCTAGTTGTTTTGCCTGTCTCTTTATAAAGTTGCTTTTTGTTAGTATTTTCGCCATGTTTCACAAAGATTTTGTTCCTAATACAGTATGCCGGCATAATTATTTGTGAAAAATTATTTTTTAAGCTATATTTTATATTTTGCAAAAAATTAGCCAAGATGGCAATACTCTGATTTGTTTATTTTGCTTAATTTACAAGATCACAATTTTCTTAAAATTGACTGGCTATGTGAATTTCCTTTGATTGCACCACAGGGGGTCCAACTAAGAGCTGTGTTATGAATATGAATAAAACATATTAATTAAACGTAATATGAATAAAACATCATAACGTAATAAATTTAAATTATTGCACTTACTTGTATAAATCATAAGAGCTTGCATTTACAACGAATAGCTTCAAACAGGGCGCTTATATATGCTCAGAAACATTGATTAGAACGATTGTTCAAATATGGTGAATAAATTGACAAAACGAAAATATTACATGACGTTCCAACGAAAATAACAGAAAGGATTGCGGGCGCGCGAGCGAAAAGGCGAGGGAAGAAATAAATAAAAGGGATGAAACAAATATCACGTGACTTTTTAAAATGCTTCTAGACTATCTGTTTAAGCTTTTTGTGGGTTTTTTAAGGCTCAGTCGATGTTCTCTTACATGAACAAGCCTAGTCATTACCAAAAAAGCACTGATCAATCTAATTTATGTGATTTATAACAGCGAGCATTCTTGGCCATTTTCGCGAGATGTGTTCCATAAGTAGCCTGTTCTCGTGACGTATGACTAAATAATAATAAAACTAAATAATGTTAAAAAAAACGTTGGTCGCTACATTTAAACATTTCATATTAGCCGGTATAGCTAAACATTGTTTATTTTCATTAATTAAGCGCGTAGGCGTTGTTGGAGTTGGCAGGAGGCGTTTTGGAATTTTCCGAGAGAACAGGCTACTGATGGAACACATCACACGATCGCATTACCGGTGTTTCATCCCTTCTATTAATATCTATTACCCTCGCCTTCCGCTCGCGCCCGCAATCCTTGCTGTTATTTTCGTTGGAACGTCATGTAATATTTTCGTTTTGTCAATTTATTCGCCATATTTGAACAATCGTTCGAAGCAATGTTTCTGAGCGTATATAAGCGCCCTGTTTGAAGCTATTCACTGCAAATGCAAGCTCTTATGATTTATACAAGTAAGTGCAATAATTTAAATATATTACGTTATGATGTTTTATTCATATTACGTTTAATTAATGTTTTATTCATATTCATAACACAGCTCTTAGTTGGACCCCCTGTGCTCAAGCGATAAAACTGATATCACCTCACCCCGATTATGATAACCTGTTTATCACATACTTGTGCCTTTATGAGGGCTAGAATTTATTTTAAAAATAATCATTGCCCCAATGGACTAACTGACAGAATTTATATATATATATATATATATATATATATATATATATATATATATATATATATATATATATATATATATATATATATATATATATATTATATTATATTCTGTGTAAAATATTCAATACGGCTCTTTAAAAGGTGACTTGATTTTTCAAACTAAAACCTTCAAGGTACACCTGGCTGTAGTACTCACTGCATGTTATTATTATTATTATACGTCTTTATTAAAAATTGAAGTCGCAACAAACGTGCATCTTTACAGTGCATATAAGATATATATAAATATATATATATAGTAATTATTAAAACGTTCAGTGCCTATGAGAAATGTTAATTAGATTATTTACAAATTTAGTATTATTTCTAAATTAAATTATTTACATGCATTATAGTTAATATTATATATCGTATATAACAAAATTTTAAAACTAAAAGTCATTAAAAAGACACTTGTTCAAAAATGATTGTTTAAAACGTTCTGTGTAAACTTTTGGTAACATAAATTGATGATCGCGTTCTCTTAAAGGTCGTCGACGTTCTTCCGGTAACAACTCATATAGGCAATGTTCAGGATTGTGCATGACCTTATTGAACAATAATCGATCCCTCTCCTCAATCATCTTGGCCATTGAATATTTATTCTGAGTGTATCCATATCGGAATGCACGATTGAGAAACTTGTTGAATTTATCAATGTATTTCGCTTGCAAAGCCGATCCCCATACTTCAATTGCATAGTAAAATAACGACAGGATCAATGAATCGAACAATTTAGTAAGTTCATTTAGTGAATATCCGTAGAATTTACAAACTCTCAGGATGTATAAATTCGACTTGCTGCTTTTGACAACAAGCTATCTACCTGCTTGTCCTAACAACGTGGGTTTTCTTGAAAGGTGACACCAAGTAGTTTTAACCATTTTTTACGTCGTATTCCATTAATAAGGGGGGGAGGTATGGCAGGTGAACGAGTACATAGTAACATTTCCCAGGTTTTTTTAAAGTTGAGTTTCATTCTATTGTTGCTTGCCCAACTCTCAATGTTAGTTACCTCGTCCAAAGCCGAGTCACCAGACGATGTGACAGGAACACTCACTGTTAAATCATCTGCAAACTTGACCAAACTGTTCGTTTGTGGATGTTTGGCTTCAATGTCGTTGACCATTAACGAAAATAAGAAGGGGCCAAGAACTGTACCTTGAGGTACTCCTCTGTTGATATTAACAAAATTGGTAACAGTTCCATCTACAGTAACTCTCTGTTTCCTACACGATATAAAATTAATGAGCCAATTGATAATATATGGATTAAGATTTGTTGATTTCAATTTCTGTGTTAAAATATCGTGGGGGACGCTATCAAACGCTTTACTGAAATCGAAGGATATTACCCGAATGAA
>CACRXK020014990.1:0-12610 GCA_902702795.2 Paramuricea clavata
GAACCCCTTTCTCATGTCGGTACTCCCTTGGAATTTCCGCAAATTTTCATGTAAAATTTACCCCTTCCCATGGAATTTCCTTGTAAAAATTACCCTTCCCCATGGAATTTCCATTTTAAATTAGGCCTTACCCATGGAATTTCCATTTAAACTTTGGCCCTGTCCATGGAATTTCCATGTGTAAATTACCCCTCCCTAATGGAATTTCCATCATGGGACATTTACTCCCGGAAATTTCCCTCTAACAAGTGCCCTCCCATGGAATTTCCATCCCATCAAATTTACCCCTCTGGAAATTCCATGTGAGAATTACTCCTCCCCTTGGAAATCCAGAGCCTGAATGTCCCCTTCCCTGGAAATTCCAGGGTTAATGTATTCCCTCCCCTGAAAATTTAAAGTTAAATATGCACCTCTCCCCTGGCAATTCTAAGGTTAATACACCCCCTCCTCTGGAAATTCCAAGGTTCCTCAACAGGGGGGTGCAGATAATAATTGGAATAGCCCATTTAGTAAAATTGTGGCTAGTGTTCAAGCCACCATTGCCCCCATTCGCTCGGGAGTTTTTTTGTAAATGGTTTCTTATGTTTGCATCATTCACTATATAGCCACCAAAGAAAGCTAAGCGACGTGCCATGTCTTTGCCAAGCCCTAAAAAGTCTTCATCCAAACATGACAATTCAAGCAAGTACCCTAAAAGTTTATCCGTTAAAGATATGCTGCACCTGGGAAAAGCCCTTCCAAAGAAGGAGTCGACCATTATATCAATTTTTCAATTTAATTTCAAACACATGCGTTGGTCAAGTGTACCCATTAAAGCAGAGTTCATGATTGAAGAATTGCCATTTGCTACTGGTGGATTCAGGGAAGCCTTTAAGGCCACAAGTATAACAGCTGGCTTTGAAGAAACAACATGGGTAGTGAAGAAGTACCTGACCACTGCTGTAGACGTAATTAGAGAAACTAACGAGACAGAACAAACACATGCACAGAAATCAGTACAAATGCATTATTTGGCAAAAAATTTTGCTTCACAGCTAAATGAAAAAATTGTCAAAGATGGAATAACAGATTTTGGTGAAACCTTTTCATACAAGAAAGTCTTCATGGGTAAAACAGATGATGGGGAGTATGTAACAATTGAGGAGTACATAGATGGTGACTTTGTCAAATACATAAATAACGATGGAGATATCTGTGAAGATGGAGACATTTGTGATAAGGCGCAGGCATTTGCTCACTTCACATATGAAAAATCAGAGGGCAAGTTAATTGTTTTAGACATCCAGGGTGCTGGGTACAATCTATACGATCCCGAAATTGCTTCATTGCATTTGCTGGGTGATGAAGGCAATTACATGTTTTGTACTGGGAATTTGTCTGAAACAGCAATAACATCCTTTTTTGGCATTCATGAATGTAATAAGTTTTGTAGACTCTTGTGTCTTAAGTTGAGACCAAAGAAGACCAATGCCCAATAATTTAACAATCAGAACTCTAAACTTTGAAAGACAGTTACAAAAATTATTATATTTGATGTTATGTTATACAACTTTGTAGAGTTATGTTACATGAGTCTGAGGACTGAGAACTCTTGGTAAATAATGTGCATTTTTATGAACAAATTTTAATACAAAATTTTATAATATAGTATTAAAGCTTGTAATACAGGGTACTTCAAATTTTCCCTCATGACATTATTAGTCAGATACTATTCAAACTATTTTATTTGTTATGTTAGTTTTCTATGATTTTTGGTATATTTCAAAGGACTCAAGTGGTCTCCTTTTGACAATTAAACTGATCTGGCATTAGACAGCAAAATGCTGAAGTACAGATGTGTATGGTAAATCAGGGCACACTGCCATTAATGGGTTGATGGGCAATATGACCAAATGTGCCCTACTATACAAGTAGGGCACACTTGGGTGCATTACAGCTTAATGGGTTAAGCACCAGTGCTCTCCCCTTGATGAGTAAAATTGTCTGGCATTAAGGAGAGTGAAATAATAAGGTAGGGTGCATCAGGGCGCAATGCGATTCAATGGATTAATTGTGAACCATAATTACTGTACAGTATTTGTACTTTTACAGAAATATTAACTTTCAGTTATATTAACATTCTGAGCTTAAAAGAAAAACTACATTGAAAGAGTGCATTTCTCCTTCAAGTACAAATATGCATTTGTCCATTCATCTGGCTTAATCGTGTCATTGTCTGGAATGAGACGCTCGCATTCTGCTCTGAACTCTTCAGTGAGAAAGTCATCTGGGACTTGAAGAACACCAGATTCTGTTGCAGCCTCTTGAAGTTGTTCCTCAGTAACTGCAAAACCTGTAGTAGAAATGAATGGAAATTGTCTTTTTAGATATTTATTATAGTAACTGTATATAGTCGTCAGTTGATGCTACTTGCCTGCCTGACACTCCCCACAATTTGTTTCATGTAAAATGGCCAGAACAATAATTTTCAAAGGTTCCAATAAAATAGGAGGGGGACAATTCTGCCCTGGGCCCCCATCTCGAAAGGGCCCTGCAAAGCAGCTGTGGTCTATAAAACCAACAGTCGATTATAATTTTGTGATGAATTTCACAATTAACAATTATTCCCATCATTTGCAGGATAATAAAACCAATACAACTTACCGCATTCTTCAAGATTGTACTGTTCAGGGAAGTTATAAATATGTTCCGGTACACCATCAGGAAGTAGTGTGTCTTTTTGGGCTCGGATTCTGTGTGTGTTCCACACTTTTTCCCTGAAAATATCTAACTCTTTCTGTATAAGTGGCACCATAATAAAAGCCAAAAGCATCCTATATTAAAAACAAAATACCAAAATTTGTGATGGATCACCAAGGGAATAATGACCTTAGGTGAATGTTTCAACCCATGAAATATAATTAATATCACTATGTATTATTGACACAAGATGGGCTGGAATCCGGTATCAGATTTATATTTTGTACATTCACATTTTGCAGATTGAAAGAGAAAGAAAGTATTGCTTCTGATGAGCACAGACCATGGGCACTGTCTGTGCCCTAACGTAGTATTTTACTCTAACTCTGTCTAACAACAGAATGCCTTTAATGGGTTTAGTTAAACAATTAAAGTTATAGGATTAAAGGTTATTGCAATACTTTCGCTTTAGAATATTTATGAAAATGAGTACCACTGCAGGGGTGATTTGAAACATACTGTACGTACTAGTAGTTGATTTGAACAATGGGTATTTACTTAACTTTCACAATGTTTACCTGTCAGTGTTATTATGAGGGTCATAGTGGCATTGGTCTTTCAGCCAACACAACTGTGTTTTAAAGAACTTTTCCATTCGTTCGTGGAGCTCTTTCCACCATCTTTCAATCTACAAAATAAATACATGTCACAAGGTTTGTTAACATCTTTTAATCTCTGTTCAATTATTTTCTCACTACCACCACATGTGTAGTCTGCCACAACAAAAGTAGCAGTGTCTTTAATAAATTTTTACACACATACATACTAGACCAAACCCTAACAAATGTATCAAATTACAAGGGTAGGAGGGTAGAAACTACCATATTTATGGAATAAGATGCTATATTTTGAAGTGCATGCCCATATAAGGGCATAGAACCTTTCCTTGGGGCCCCCAGTGTGAGAAACCTGTTTCTCACTTCTTTCATACTTCAGCCAGCAAGAAACATAATTCAAATAATAAGGGGGCAGTGAGATCAGTTTTCTGGTGTTTATCCAATACAGATACTGTGTATTATACAGTATACCTGGTAATACAAATCTCAGGCACAGAATAGATGCATACAGAAGGTCAACTTCCTGGTTTTGCCTCTGATTTTGGTGTAACCATTGCAGTGCTGACACCATGGTCCTAACCAGTGTGCTTATGATAGGCATTCATCCCCTTAAAATATTCAAATTAATGGGCAGATGTCCATGGCGGTGAATACTTCTCATAAGCACTCTGACTAGAACCATGGCATCAGCATTTTGATGACAAAACATTCTGAATCATGGCGTGACAGAGGTAACGCTCTTTTGGCTGAGTCAACCTTCTGTATGATTGTATCTATTATGTGCCTCAGGAATATTCTGATAATTACAGGGTATTTACCCTCTACTTTCACTGATTATATCTGAGAGTTTCTGCCGATATTAATTAAAACTTACTTGATTTGATGTTGAAGGCCCATAAATAACTGTCTCGTGTGGATCCATGTCTCCATGATACCTCCTTAGAAATGAATGCATCGTGGCCATTACCCCTGTTTCAGTCCCTTTGTCTACTCTAAGAATGGCTGAAATTATCTTTGTTTCGTAGAGATGCTCCAGGTACCATCGTCCAATTATTTCGGGGTCGCTATTTGTTACCCATATTCTAAGCCAGAGAAGTTTTCGGCTTGCTGTATCCAGGCAACCATATATAGCTAATGGGAAGGTAGAATTTTGATATCCCATTAGCTTATCGTGGCCATCGAGTGAGTGAACCCAGTTAGTCCCTTTTGTGGTGAAATTGCCTTTCTTTCGTTGTTTCTTTCCACCGACGCCACCTCTTTCTTCGAGACCTTCGGGGCACAATTCATACATAACATCGTAAACTTGATCACGGGTAACATTTAGGCCATGTTCTTGCCGAATTTTCTTGTGCATTGCGCGATATCCCAGTAATCTTCCTGGTCCTTTTAGTTCAGTTTCAACCGCCTGGATGACTTCATCTACTGTCACGCTATTATCTTTGAAATATAAGTTAAAATGACGGAGTCTTCGGTCCAGTGATCTAAGACTCCATGCATATTGCGGGAAGTCACGAGTTAAAAAATCCAGAATTTCACGTCTTTGAAGGTTTTGGCCAACATACTTTACCATGGATTCTTGAAGATCATTATCATTTTTCCACAACGCCTCTCTTACGTCCGACATCAATACATTGAAAAATTTAAAACTTGAAAGAGAACCTTGCTTGAACAATCGATACAAAGATACAAACCAAACAAACAAATCCTTTCAGCCTGCAATACCCGTAGCCTCCTTCGCAGGCATCGCCTTTCGATTTCGGGCAAGATTTCTTGCAGGCAAAAAATTTTTCACGCGCGCATGGCATCATGGTAGTGGCAGCGCTCGGCCACAGAGAAATTTACTTTTATTTTTGTTTGCATTTCACTTTGAATATAACTTTAGTTTTCGGTTGAAGTTGTATTTGGAATGAACTTTTATTTTAAATTGCTTTAGCTTTCGCATTTCAAATGAAAAAAAATTTAACTTTATTTGAGTTTGTGAGTGGTATTTACATTTACTTTTACATTAACATTTTATTTTACTTTAATTGTCTTTAATTTTTGAATTTCAATTTGTAAAAAACTGAACATTTTTAAGTGGCAACGCTCGGCCACCATAGAGGCCTATATATATATATATATATATATATATATATAAATATATATGTATATATATATATATATATATATATATATATATATATATATATATATATATATATATATATATATATATATATATATATATATATATATATATATATATATATATATGCGTATATATTATTATTATTATTATTATTATTATTATTATTATTATTATTATTATTATTATTATTATTATTATTATTATTATTATTATTATTATTATTATAAATGTACAGCGTTAGGAAAATGATGACTATTGCTATTAGAACTACATATTACATTTTTTGCTGCCGAAATAAGGAATGGGAAAATCCGCATTTACTAACAATTTGACTTATCTCATTGTATATATATATATATATATATATATATATATATATATATATATATATATATATATATATATATATATATATATATATATATGACTCAAACGTGTGCTTTGAGCATCCAATAAAGACTATTATTATTATTATTATTATTTATTTTTTTTTTTTTTTAAACTTTCTCGCTGAAACGTTTCAAACAACAAATCCATGTCAACTTTATGCTGACCTATCCGGCCACAAAAGCCCGTCAATTATAACTGGTGACCTATATCGACCGGACTTACTCCTAATTACCCCAAATGAAGATCTTTATGTCCTTGAACTTACTGTCGGGTTTGAATCTAATCTACATAATAACGTTAAACGCAAAAAAGCAAAATACAAAGATCTAATTGAAGATCAAAGGGGTCACTTTAATTCTGTTAAATTTGTAAACCTATCAATGAGCTCTCTCGGTGTGTTTGACAAAGAATGCTTCACCTTTTTAGAAATGTTAGACACTATAGGAATGGATAAAAAGCAGCAACATTACTGCATAAAAAAGATGACGTCTTATGCCATTAGAGCGACGTACTATATTTTTGCTGTCGAAACAAAGAGTGGACAAACCCTGAATTGTTAAACATTTAAATTAATAACTACATATAACAATATATATATAATCATATACCCATTTTATTCTTGTTTTTACTGCAAATAGTACATATGTAGTACTCTGTGATTCATGTAGCCAATTGTAAATTACCTAAGTCAGTAGTGAGATTTACAATTGTATATATACGTAAGAAATTCAATAAAGTTTTCATTATTATTATTATTATTATTATTATTATTATTATTATTATTATTATTATTATTATTATTATTATTATTATTATTATTATTATTATTATTATTATTATTATTATTATTATTATTAGCGATGGCGGCCACATGCTACACGTCAGGAAGAAACGGCTGTGCTTTATAAACGAAAATACGACTTTATACTATTTTCTTGTTGTTGAAATTCCTGCACAAAATCCAGCTTGCTGTGTAAACGAGACAAATTCGAACAGACGAACTCAGAAAGGCAATAGTTTAAACGATTTTGTGAAACTCTATGTCAGCGATAGCAAGTCAATATGGCTAATCGAAGGCAATATAAACACAGGCGTAAATGGACAGATCAAATGAACGAGGATCTTTTGAGTTGCAAACGCGAGGCTGTGGCAATGACACAAATGGAACAACCACCGTTGGATGGAAATAGCAAGAAAAAAGGTTATATTAAACTCATGAAGGAGCTATGGGATGCGAAAGGATATAATGATTTTGGCTTCTCAAGCCAAAATTTGCGTGATCAAGCTGCAAGGCTGGAGAAATCTTTGGAGCTGGGAGACTCGAGAAACGTATCAAGAGATTCTGTTGCTATAAACCAAAGCAATTTACCGGAGTTGAATAAGAACAATTTAATACGGGATTCGCAAACGGGAGAGGGCTCAAACGGTTTCGAAATGCCGGCGAAAGATGCCGCCTTGATTGATGAATCGCAGTATACAAATCAAACGAATGAATTGCAAACAACAATTAACCCGCCACGATTTGCATAATAGTCAACATGAAATTCCTGGAGCACTCGACCAGAACGAAGATAAATCAATTATCTCGGGCTGTCTTCCGGAGTATAATAATGTAAATAAACCACCTATGATTAATTGGGGGAAGCGAGGCGCGATGGACGAACAATAGTTATATCGACTTCAGACATTACAGATGCATATGATGAAATTACAACTTGGAAAAAAAATGTTTTTCTAGTGCCATACGGGAAAATAGGAAGGGATTTATCGATCAGATAACGATGCATATAAACGACTGGAATAGCGGTTCGGAAAATCAACATGTTTCCCTACAAGATGTTTTTGTACTTCTCGCCGTTGGGCTTCAAAAGCCAAACCCAAAGTACAAGGCAAAGGACCATCAAAATGCCTTGTCAAAGCGACTTGCACTTTGGAAGGACGGTGATATCAATAAGCTATTACGTGAGGGACGAATCATACAAAGTCGTATTGGAAAATTTAAAGGATCAAACCACCCTGATAAAGCTAAAGTGTTTGCTAAGCTTGTGCTAGAAGGTCAAATCAACTCAGCCCTTCGCTTCCTGAGTGAAACCACAGATGGCGGCGTGTTAACGTTAACTGACGATGTAATGACGCAATTAAAACAGAAGCATCCTGAGCCACAACTAGCAAAACTCGGATCGGTATTATTTGGCCCGCTCAACGACGAGATACCCGAATCTATTTACTCACAGATCAATGGTGAGATGGTTAGACAAGCAGCTTTGAGAACAAAGGGATCCGGAGGCCCGTCTGGTGTCGATGCTAACGGCTTTAGAAGCATGTTGGCATGTAAGTCCTTTAAGCAATCATCCACAAGACTGTGCGAAGCTATAGCGAGAATGACCAAGACTTTGTGCACACAATATATCGATCCTACCACTATTGAAGAATTGATTGCTAGTCGTTTAATTCCCCTAGACAAAGGCGAAGGTGCGGTAAAACCTATCGGAGTAGGAGAGGTAATAAGGAGGATAAGTGCAAAATGTGTTAAGAGCTTTGCAAAGAAGGATGTTGTGGAAGCAAGTGGATCGTTACAATTATGTGCTGGGCAAAAGTCTGGAAGTGAGGCTGCAATACATGCAATGAACACCCTGTTTGAAGCTGGTGACATTCATGCTGTTTTACTTATCGATGCTTCTAATGCATTCAATGCACTCAACAGAACTGTGGCTCTGCATAACATCCGTGTGTTATGTACGATAATCGCTGCCTACGCTATAAACATCTACAGACAGCCAGCTCGGCTGTTTATTGTTGGCGGCAAAGAGATTGCGTCAGCAGAAGGAACCACACAAGGAGATCCTTTGGCAATGGCCTTTTATGCGATAAGTACCCTGCCTTTGATCACGAGTCTACAGGCCGCATCTACCGTGAAGCAGTGTTGGTTCGCAGACGATGCGAGTGAAGCTGGTTGTGTGACACAAATTAAAGATTGGTGGGATGCATTGAATACTCTTGGTCCAAATTTGGGATATTTTCCGAAAGACGAGAAATGCTGGATTATTGTTAAGCCCGAAAAGGAAGAAAGTGTGAGAGAAGTCTTCCATGGAACGGATATCAACGTAACAGTGCATGGGCAAAAACATCTGGGAGCAGCGCTAGGTTCACGAGAGTATCTGGAGGAATATGCCAATTGGAAGGTCTCTAATTGGGTCAACGAAGTGACAGCATTAGCCGAATTTGCACTGTCTCAACCACAAGCGTCCTATGCCGAATACATATTTGGTTTGAAACATCGTTGGACCTACTTCCTAAGAACCCTGCCAGACATCCAGGACCTACTAGAGCCACTCGAAAAGGCAATATCGCAGATTCTCATCCCCGCTATCACAGATCACCAGTGCAATCCACTCGATCGGGACATTCTAGCACTTCCAGCATGTCTGGGTGGCCTCGGCTTGGAAAATCCAAGTCATGAGGCAGAACGTCAGTATGTGTCGTCAAAAAGAGTGATAGCACCCCCTGTTGATCAGATTGTAGCGCAGTTACATGAGCTACCCGACGAGTCGCATATAAAATCAGCGCAACAAGCCGTTAGAAAAGAAAGAGTGCAAGAGTGGGAGGAGAGGGCAGAACGTATTAGAGAGAGTGCACCACCAAGAATTCAGCGTATATCAGATGTGGCTTCGGAAAAAGGATCATCTGTGTGGCTCACAGCACTTCCCTAAAAGAACAGGGATTCAACTTGAATAAGGGAGAATCTCGGGACGCCGTAAAGCTGCGCTATGATTGGCCAATCGACGACATCCCCTCCATATGTGTATGTGGGGATACCTTCACGGTTGACCATGCTATGATCTGCAAACGTGGAGGCTTTTTAATTATGCGCCACAATGAGTTAAGAGATCTGGAAGCGGAACTCCTCAACATTGTCTGTAGTGAAGTCCAAGTTGAGCCTGTCCTACAAAACATCTCGGGAGAGCAACTAAATGGAAGCTCCAACAGAGCACCTGATGCTAGACTCGACATTCGTGCGCGTGGGTTCTGGGAAAGTCAACGATCAGCCTTTTTTGATGTAAGGGATTGTCCTCCCAATGCTGATTCGTACAAGGACCTGGAGCTACGCCAAGTCTACAACTACAAGATACACGAAAACGAGAAGAAGCGCCTATATGCAAGGAGAGTCCTCGAAATAGAGCAAGGAACATTTACGCCACTCGTATTCACCACCACAGGCGGTATGGGCAAAGAATGTATGAGATACCATAGTCGATTGGCAGAGTTGGTAGCCATAAAGAAAGGAGAAGATTATTTCGACAACTATGACTTGGATAAGAGCCAGAACCTCATTCGCTTTATTGAGATCGGCACTTACCTGCTTGAGGGGTTCAAGGGCAAGGAAAATCATGTATGATATTAGGAACATTGATTTTAACATTGAGAACGCCGAGAGTGCTATCTCTCAAACAATTTAGATTGTACAATATACAAAGTTTAATTGTTTAGTTATTTAGCGGAATATGTTAGTTTAGTTATTTAGCTACTTAGCGGTAAATATTTTAATTATGTAGCGGTATATGTTCCAGAATTTGTTTTCAAAATTTAACTGTACATATCAACAAACATTTAGACACTTTTTTAATTATACCCAAAGAACAGATTATATAATATAGTCATTGATAACAAAAGCATTGTTGTATATAATGAAATGATGAATAAAGTTGTAATTATTATTATTATTATTATTATTATTATTATTATTATTATTATTATTATTATTATTATTATACTACGGATAACAGCGAAAATATTTCAGAAAATGAACACAACGGCAATGATATTAATACAGTTAATTACGATAGTTTTCCTGAACTGAAGAAAGGCATAAATCTCCCGAAAAATGATTCTGAATGGTCAACGGCTAATGATTATTTTAAATGTGCACTCCAGCCAAGTGATCCAATCACATTGCAAGATCTAAATTCAAAAATCAAGCTTTTAAATGACGCGATATACAGCTACTTTGCAAATAATTATGGACATACTGAAACTATACCCGACAAAAATATGGTAGCTAAATATAAAGAGTATACGGTTAAAGAGTTAAAGAAAGCTTTAAAAAATTTAAAATCCAGAAAGGGTGAACTTAGTGAAATTAAATACGTATCGCGTACATTGCGTGACAGGCTCCGTAACAATGGCAACGACGCCGATGACTTAAATGACAGTGAGTCGTTTAATCACAACAAATATCTGGAACGAAGCTTTTGGGGCTATGTTAAAAATATAATCAATAGAAAAGACGCAGTATTACCATCATTTAACATGACTGATTGCCTTTCTTATTTCTCTAAATCTCTGGCTAAAATTAATCCTAACAAGCTATTTGTAATTCCCAGCTGGATCCCAAAGTTATCTGATCCTGCAGTTCAATTTAACCTTGACCCCCCGACCTATCAACAAATTACAAATGTTATACGCAAAATGAAATCGTCTGGTTCTCCTTGCCCTCTTGATCAACTTTCTATAATAAGTTTCAAGCATTGTCCTTATCTGAGAACTTACCTTACTGAGCTAATTCACGATATTTGGCTATCTGGAACTGTCCCAACTGAGTGGAAAAGAGCATGTACCATACTAATCCACAAGAAAGGCAACAATAATGATCCTTCAAATTTCCGCCCCATAACACTCGAATCCATACCTTTAAAAGTATTTACATCTTGTCTCCGAAACGCAGTATACTCCTTCCTCGCATCTAATAACTTCGTCGAACACAACATACAAAAAGGCTTCACCCCCAACCTATCTGGCACTCTAGAACATACTGCACAAATGGCTGACATTATTAATAAAGCTCGGATCAGACAACGCTCTGTTGTCATCACCCTACTTGATCTTAAGAATGCCTTCGGCGAAATCCATCACAACCTCATTCAATCCGTACTTGACTACCACCATATCCCTGATCATATAAAATTTGTTATAAAAAGTTTATATACTGATTTCCAAACCTCGATAATTACCTCTGAATTCCGCACTCCTTTTATGACAGTTGGCCGTGGCGTATTGCAAGGAGATTGCCTCAGTCCTCTTCTTTTTAACATGTGCTTCAATACATTCATTCAGCATATCAAGGCTGAAAAGTACCGTCAATTTGGGTTTTCCTTCAAATTACTAAATCCCATCCATTGGTTCCAGTTTGCTGATGACGGGGCTGTAATCACTGGCCAAGAATCCGAAAATCAACATCTATTAAATCGATTTTCTATCTGGTGCCAATGGTCCGATATGATTATCCGAGTTGACAAATGCAGTACCTTTGGCATTAAAAAAGCGATCACAAAATCAGTTCAGTACTTGCCAAAACTCCTCATCAGCAATCAACTAATACCAAAAATCACCATTGGAGAATCATTTCAATATTTAGGACGTTACTTTGATTTCCACATGTCGAATGATAATCACAAAACTGAACTAACCACCCTACTTAACGAACTAATGTCTGATATTGACTCAAAGCCACTACACCCCAAAAATAAACTGCTCCTCTACAGTCGCTACGTCTTGTCCAAGTTAGCCTGGCACTTCACCGTCGCAACACTCTCTAAAACATGGGTTACTGAAAATATCGACTCTATTGCCAACAAATATATCCGCAGATGGCTTGATGTACCAATATCAGGAACACTAAGTACTGTCTTTCTAACAAATAACAAATTTGGCCTGAGTATTTATCCTCCATCTGTAAAATTTATCCAGTGTCAAACAGTCCTCCGAAAAGCTTTAAAATCTTCTCCTAATGAATCAACTA
>CACRXK020014991.1:1938-12610 GCA_902702795.2 Paramuricea clavata
ATGAATTCTAATTGTTTGAAATGTTTTATGAGTGAGCTGTAAGGAATATCCTACACAGAACAAAACAGATTGTATGAAATGAGTTTGTTGTGGCTTCATTGGCATGCATTGTACAGATTGAATCCTACAGTATATTGCTTGCTGCATTGCTAACTTTAGCTCAAGTTTTATTTAATAGTCATTATTTATATCACAATTACGTTATATGGGTGTGATTACATGCTTGCCACTTGCTCCTAAACAATGCTTGTGGATTGTGATATAAATTTGGTACCAGACTTTTATAACCCCACCCACAAGTGTCCGCCAGTGGTTGTTAGTTTATGTTATCTGCCTAAAACACCCTTAATTTCTGAATACAACAAAAGTTTCAATTGTATTGCAGCACCTACGAGACAATGTTGATATTCTGTGCTCACTTGCTGAATGTCATTGGCAATCTGGCGATTCAAACAACGCCAAGGCACTCTACAAAAGGGTAGGTGTACAATTTTGCTCCCAAACAAATGTCCTTAAAATTTTTCTTGCTTTAGTTTTTGGATATTTTCTGAAATTGTTTGACATTCAAAACGGACATTTTCTGGTTCAATTGATTTTGCATGTTCATATCTAAAAAAGCTGTTTGAACTCATTAAAATTGCGTTTTGAACAATTCAACATCAGATTTTACTGATTTCTAACCCCCTTTTTTCAGTATTTAGTCCTTGAATTTACTGATACATGGCATTGAATGTCCTTGAAAAGTCCTTGAATTTGACTCTTCCTCACATGTACGAACACTAATGTACATGCTTCGATCAGATGCGCACCCCACTTTATGGTATCTAGCACTCCCTAGAGAAGTCCAGCACCACCCTCAAAAATCTGCTTGACCATACATTTTCTGCATGTCGAATAACAATTAGCGGGACTTCTTCTGTTGGCTCGTGTCGATGTCTTGAAATGATTTAATTGATTTGTGAGCTCACGAGAAAATTCTCAAAATGCTTAGTTAAATACCGGGTGGCCCAAAAAAAAGTACTCCTGTTTGATTCGTAATAACATCTAAACAAGTATAGCTTTTAAAGAGAAATAACTTGCATCAAATAGAGGAAGGACTAACTTAGACTTTGATATATTACAGTTGTATTTCACTTAAAAATTCACGGAGATATTAATCTTTAAATTCGGGAGGATATTTCTGGATGTGTCTGAAATATGCAAAAATCGGCGTATCAAATATTAATCAAGATTTGCCCGACTGAAACATGCGCTATTACCAGTAAATAAATGACACTTGACAAATTGTTTATTATGAAACAAAGTATTATTATATCTACAAAATACAAGCAAGATTCATTCGTCCGAAATTCGCGTGTGTTCCTAGCACGAATACGTTTCCTTATTTCATGAGACCACTGCATCGCGAAGGATCGTCATTGGATCGTTCGTAGTTCTGAATTAGGGCATGCTGTCACAACGGAATTGTGAAGCTCTTCTAACTTCTGCAACGTTCTGAAATCTTGTTAAGAACACCCAAACTCTTTTGCCGTTTCTTAATCTTGGCAAGTTCATGGAGTAAACTGAGAATTATATGAAACACAATCCAACCATACAACTCCATAAGACATAACAATTAAGCAACTCCCCAGAGACATGCAACATTTTTGGAACAAAACGTAACAAAATAGTAGCGTTGATACGGTGATGTGTATTTGCAAAAAGCAATATTATTTCCTTCAATAAAGAATATTCATCCTGCTCTAACCGAGAAATAATCTACTCAGTCTGTTTGAACCCATTAAAAACATAAAAAAATTAGGCTATTTAAGAATACGAAAAATTTAAGCGCCTGCCTTCCATGGTCAGTCTTTCATGTACATGTAAGTTTGCAAAGACCTAATATTAAATACTTGCATAATTTCGAACGTTCATATTTCAGGAAACAATGAGCTAAGACTTACATGTAAGATGTCTAAATCTACGCCATATCCCTTACAAACCTTAACGATAATTCGCTGAAATACAAGTTAGCCTAATATGTCATTAAGTAGCCTGCGAGCAGGCTCTCTGGGGAAAGAGAGCCTGCAAGGATCCCTATGATGATTGCGTGCCGCCCTTCAATTATGATGTCACAGGTCAATTAATAACAACCAATCAGCGCAGACCGGAATACACTACGATATTGTAAACATAAACCGATTCGTTTCAAATTCGTTAATAGTTTCGTATACAGACCGCCACTGTGGCATACTAAAAAGTTAAAACGGCTCGAGGTTTTACAGAGTAATATATCAAGTTGTACTTTTTATTACAATCTGCATGTGTTTCTCCTGTAGGCACAGTAAGTTTAAAGTTGTATATTACCCGCTAACTAATTCAGTTATTTGGAATTGCTTCGTGCTGCAATATATAATATACACTGTATACAGTCTATATATAGTAATAATATAACTTACTGAAATTTATGGCTTTGGTGAGACATAGACATATATGATATACCATGGACATTGGACATAATTTAATAATATGTTTATAGTTTAAATTTTGCAAAAAAAAGTGGAATTGCAGTAAACATGCATGTGATAATTATTGTAAACAAAGTGACGAGTAAATTACTGTACATTTTAACGCCGCATACTTATAAATATTAAATAGTCAGTATAACATTGTAAAACAAGCTTAATACACACAATATGCACTGAATATTATCAGAATTCCCAATATTGTTTCATAAAAGAGAAGCGATATAATGCCTTGTCCCTAGGTTTCGGTTTGCGAATTTGTGCAGTCTTTCTCAAGAATTATTCTTAGCTTAGGAGTCAGACAAGCCAAGGACACAATAAAGCATGCAAGCTTTTAGTATTCGTCTTTATATGAATACTATATTAATTTACAGTAAAAAGTCAACCAGGATCAAAATACATGACACTTTTATCTCTACATTGCCGCAATTCCGAAGCTTTGCGTTGCTCGGTTTTACAAACGGGAAGTGCAAGTTTATGGAAGCTTGTCAATCACTTCATATGAATCAGTTATCAACCAATCAGAGCACTGCGTCCAAATATTGGACGCATGCACCGAATCATCAAAGGGATCCTTGCAGGCTCTCTTTCCCCAGAGAGCCTGCTCGCAGGCTAGTCATTAAGCAAACAAACGCTGGAGTTAATATTTGATATGCCGATTTTTGCTAATTTTAGACACATTCCAAAATATGCTCCCCATTTTTAACATTAATATCTCCGTGAATTTTTAAGTTAAATACAACTGTAATATATCAAAATCTAAGTTAGTCCTTCCTCTATTTAATGCAAGTTATTTCTCTTTAAAAACTTTACTTGTTTAGAAGTTATTACGAATCAAACAGGAGTACTTTTTTTTGGGCCACCCGGTATCATGGTTAAATACGCATGTAAACGTGTCGAGGTTGTGTGTTATACACCCATATGTTCAAACACACTGTACTTTAACAAGTGAAATTACTGTACTGTGTGTGCTACAGCCGTCCGTTCAGCCATACTGTACATGATAAAAAGCCGATATAAACTTTATAACCAAACGATAATGTAAAACGTAACAGAACGGCGAACATGCAGATTCGGCCATCTCAAATAATGGTAATGTTGGGATAGTAGTGTTGCAGATTGCAGAGGAGAGTGGGCAGTAAGGCTCCCTCATGCACCACCCCATGGAAAACCTGCACCCCTCCTTGCAGATGAGGCTAGACCTGTCCCTGTCTGCGATTTGTCATGCGCGATTCGTATTAGCCAATATATAAGAATTACTGCTGACGCAACAATTCATCTTCAACGCTTCGTTTAATTTAGTTTATGGCGAAATTTGAAATACAACCACTTTACGCGTGCTTATTCGATTACATACGCCAGAATACTAATCGTACAGTACATAACAAATCAAAGCGTGTAAATGTATACCTTTAAGGCCCTGTCAGTATCACAGTATTGCGTATGAGAGAAACGTATGAGAAGCTATGAAAATTTCATACGTACAAAAATCCTTTGAAATGCCAGCGTATGAGTACCGTACATCTGGCGTACCTCTAGCGTATTCAGCATACGTGCCTAGCAAATGCTTATCGTATAAACCATACGTTCGAATGCTCAAAAATTTTTTAAGCATGCTTAAAAGAGTTTCTGCCTCGCTGTATGCCACCGTATGCGACCGTGCTTGAAACGTATACAACCTATGCCTATAAACGTACCCCTAGCGTATGTCAGCGTATGAGTGATATTTTTCATACGCTGGTATACGCTAGTACGATACGCACTAGTGTGACAGGGCCTTAAATTAATGAGCTAGTCGTTCATTGACTAGGTTCGTTCTCTTGATGAGAACTGTCTTCAAGGAATGGACGTTTATGCTGGTCTGTTAGCACAGGATGGCGAGAAACAAGATGTTGATAGGTATGTACATATGTGGATAAATCTGGTAAAAGCAGGGTTTTTAAGACATCGCCAAGTGATTTACCAGAGCGGTAGACAAAATATAGGTCTCCCTAAAGGTTCGACATTGGGCCCAGTCACGCCCAATATATCCTCCGATTTCTAATTGGCTTCGCATACAGGACGCTATTAATATGCTGCATGTGCAGCGACTCAAGATACTGAGTAAAATTCAGTGGCGCAGCTAGCCATGGCAACTGGTCATGCTATGCTAATAAACCTGCATCTTAATAAATTAATAAAATTTCTAAACAATATATAAAATTCCTGAAATTAATTTACGAGCAAATTTACCCATGTTTTTGAGTAAAGTAAATCTTTACTCAAAAAATTTAGTACATATAAAACTTTAGTAATAAAATTGAGTACATTTACTCGTAATTTTGAGTAATTTTATTCATAATTTTGAATCGCACCAGGGTTCGAAATAACGTTTTGAAAATCAAATTTTGGAGGCTGTTTTTTGTAAGTGTAAATACTGCGATTTCCAGTTGAGTTTGGAACGCCCACAGTTTTATCCAGAGGGTTTTATCGTAACGTTTTAAAGTTTAAACATATAGTTATGACGTAATTCGAACAATGTTGTTATGGCGCCGTCAACATGTTGTCAAGGCTATTTATGGAGTTTTGAAGGCGTGTCCTTACGAAGTTTTTATAGCAATATTAAAAATAGCAGCTTGCTTAGCTTGCACTTTATAATAATAAATAATTGTTTAGTTTGTGTGTTTCGGTCCGTTAATATTGAATTTAACGATGGAAGCGACCTTTCAACTTAAAGTTGAATACGGTCATGAAAGGTGGATTAATTTTTTTGTGGATGCGAATAGTGTATACGGCGGCCAATATAAATTTGGCGATTTAGTATCCGACATATTGAAACGTTGCCCTTCTCTCAGCCATTTGAGTCAATACAACATAAGGATTCGATACCAAGATGATGAAGGATCTTACGTTAACCTAGACTTCGGAGACAAATCGGGATTTGCGGACATGTGGGCCAACGCCAAACGTGTTCCAGACAGAGAATATAGGCGAGTCAAAATAAAAGCGTGTGAAATTAATTCCCCGTGTGGTATTATTGCACCAAACGTTGACAAAACTGATAAAAATATGTCACTCCCAAGTGACAAACAAAGTCGTGAAAGAAAATCGACTTCGTCCGTGCAACCACGACAACTATTATACATGTCTTCTTTCGACAAAACTGATAAAAATTATGAAGAGTTGTTTAATGAAAGAGGCAAGAAGCAAAGATTTTTTCCCGACGATTCTGAAACTGACAGTGAATCAGAATTTCCAGAATTGATGGCCGACAACACCATCAAAACACCTGTGGAGAGGCTATTTGACAATTTGGAGAAAACTATTACCGAAATAAATCAGGGCATTTCCAAAAAAACAGACGAAGTAAACTCATTGAAACAAGAAATAAAATCAGCTCGTGAACGTAATCAGGGTGTTTTGACAGTGTGTGGTCAGTGCCATCTACGCGATGGACACACAAAAAGAAACTGCGAACTCGGTGTATGTGTAAGCGCCAAATATTGTGGTCTTATTGATAAACATCCAGTCGATAAAGGAAGAGTCAGAAAACTCGAAAGTGAAATAGCTGCTCTTCAAAAGAAACTAAAGACGGCTCAAGAGAGTTATAAAACGAAAAAGACAGCCTATTCTAAAGTGAACGATTCATTCGTAGCTAAAGTTGAACAGGATTTAATTTTAACCGATCCTCAGCTATACGTGCAAAATGGTTGTAAGAACTGGTCGCTGATACACAAACACGCTGTGATCTTAGAGAAGAAATGCAAAGGAAAATTACCAAATCGACGCGACATTCCCGAGTTATTAAAAAATAACAAAGGATATACACATTTTGAGAGTTACACTGGTAAACAATACGATTCATCTTCATGTTTATCGGCGTCGCAGAAAACTGGGAATACAACACAATCAACAGCTATAAATCCCGCAATGGCAGACCTTCAACGGCATGGTATCGTTTTCCCAAAACACGAAAGTCCTTGCTCGTCAAGTACAACTCTATACCGATGTATCCCATCTAACGAAGAGGAAGAGCGTGAGCAACTGAATATGATGTTAAAGCAAAGTATGTTGGATCAACAGCAGTTATCTTGTTATTCCGCAACAGCTCCACCGTTTTCAACACGGCAGCCAGATCCAAAACCTGTTAATGCCCCTGTTATTGATGCCAGGATCACCGTGTCTAGCAAAGAGGAGATTTTCGTCCAGGATTCAGATGAATCAACAATTTCTGATCCGCAACCAGAAAATAACGACGTAGAACGCGAGACTGCTGCCGAAGTGCTTGTATCCCTGATGGGACTGAAAAAAAGCCTGAAATGAATAGGTATAAACTTATACTAATTTTGACGTTATAAATACTTTTAATATCGGTTGTGTTCTTTACTGTAAATATAAGGGAATATTTCATATTTTTTTAATTGTATGTACCATATATGATACAGACCGGGTTATAAAGCCTATGTATATGTACAAGTTTTTTATGTAAATGTGTCCTGTGCGTTGGTAGTCAAGTAAGATTTTTCTAAGTTTGGTTTTCAGACGGAGTTATACTCTAGTCTCTACCTCTCTGCTTGACAATGTTTATTTATAAGCTCTTTTTAACCAGAGGCAGACACAGAGTAAAATAGAACATTTGAAAACGCAATCATAAGACGATAAGTACTGGTTTATCTCTCGGTAAATTTATGTTTTATGACTCTGTGACATATTTACAATTTAATAAATACTGCTTTTATATAGTTGACTTCAAGCATGAACTAAATGTACATCATGTACTGATATATATTTTTATTTCATTGACATTGTGACATTAGGTGTATTTACGATATACCGTGTATATTTAATAATACGTTAAATTTAAATATGAAACGTACAATTGTTTTGACAACTGTTGGTGTGAGAAAATAGCTATCATATTTTGTTTTCCAGTATTTGCTTGAGTGCACACGAAACAATACAAAACATACAAAACAAATTTTCATTCCCAGACAGCAAATTTGGGAAATGTCTATAAAAGCGTTTCGAAAGTTTTTGTAAAAACGCTGATTTTGTCGAAGTGATGAAATGGATTGATCAACATTTTTTAGGCACCGGTTGATTCGATTGCAGTGGTCCGGCTAGAGGTTGTGTATTCGTGCGTTTAGACATGAAATTAAAATAAAACAAGTAACACAAAACTCAAAAGCGAATTTATTGTATTATAACAGTAAAAATGAATTAAATATCAATATATGAGGTAGCCCGATAAAAACCTTTCATGTCATTTGCGTTTATTGACTCCAGTGCTTCATATGCCCCGAGTTTCAAGTTAGATTCTACTAAGTCACTTAGTTGATAATAATGCATCTCTGTTCGCATTTTAGAGAAAACAAATTCAACCGGATTAAAATCTGGAGAATAAGCTGGAGTGTATACTAATTCAATTCCTAATTCATCAAAGAAACTGACTAAATTGACGCCCCCGTCAAAGTGGTGAGTCGCACAATTGTCCATAACAACAATGTCTGCTACTTCGAGAGCTGGTCTTCCAGTAATAACGTCTCCAGCATTAGCAGCTTCACCCCAAAATTGCAAGAAATGAATTGTAGTTGAAGCTCCATCAACAATATTGGCATACTTCACTCCTTCTAGACCGGCTAAAACATTTACAGTGATGTTAGGCGTTTCATGATAACGCCTGATTTCTACACATCGCTCTCCTTTCGGCGCATGGCCATAGCAGCGAGTGCTGTCCGTTGGTAGTTTCAATCCAGCTTCATCAAAGAACTTTAATTTAAACGGGTCCTTCGAATGAAGATAATCGATAAACATTTGCGTGTATACCATATTAATGTGAGTAAATCTTTCAATCGCGACTGTAGTTACTTTTTTTCTCGTATACTCTTTACCCGATATCATTCGGCAATGAATCGCTCTGGAGAGTTCCGATTGTGACACCTCGCCAAATACCTCACCATGTTCCCTAAGTTTATCCAGCAATTCTTTATGTGATATGGTTGGATTTGCAGTTATTAAAACCTCTATAAGTTCAAGATCTTCTATACCAAGTTTGCTTGGATTTCCTCCTCCATGTGGACTTGGAAATACCGTTTTATTCTCGCAAAAAGAAACCCAGATATTCTTAATGGTTGTGTTACTTAGCTTGAACTTGTCTGCCACAGTTTTAAAGTCTCCGGGAAAATAAGTTGTTTCGCTACATCCTCCAGCCAATATTATGTCGTCGATGATAAGAGTTCTTAATTCGTTTCCCACAGCACGACCTTTCACGTAAGTTCGCCCTTTTTTACTTACTCTTTCCATGAAGAGTATATAATCTATCATGGTGCTTTGGCTATTGTAAGATGCTATTGTCTTGAATACGGCGTAAGGACATATGAGGTGTGATATCCGCCAAAATTCATATATTCAATTATGCCATTTCATTCGGCATGAAACAGTCATTATTGAAATAGTCATTCGGCATGGCACTCAGAAACCAAAATTCGACTTCCGATTTAGCGGGAAAAGCACGCGGGGAGTTGTAATGTCAACATGGACGAAGGCGAAGGCAATTTAAGTCTGCGTCGTCCCCAGTCGCTTTATTAAATTCGCGGGAGGGGGATAAAGGACATATACTGATCTTTTTTTTCTTTTTTTTTTAATTTAATTTTCGCCCAAAATATAACATTTAACAACATACATTATTTACAAATTTTTAGGGCTAGGAACAATTTTTAGGGCTAGGATTTTTAGGATCTTAGTAAGGGCATGCGGAGGAGGCAGAATTTAAGTCAACAGCGTGCTGTTTCTTTGTTGCAAGAAGCGACAAGATTGATCAGAGAATATCCTGGATCATCAAATGATGTTTCTTCAGCACAAGTTGCGAGTCCACATGTAATTTCTCAAAGCGAATCGCATGCTACTATACATCATCTGGCGACTGGCGGCACTGCCGTCAATACATCAAATCCAGAAAGAGTGTCGGGGAATTTTAGAAATCTTTTTGCGCCGTATGGGCATACTGGTCGCCGATGTCTAAGTTCCTCAACACAGTTGTTTCCAATACGTCTACAACACTTATATTTCTGTCTTGTTGACTTAAATTGCCTTCGGTCCAGTGTGACCAGGTTTTTTCAGGGGTAATTACCACATCCGGCTGCATAAAATTACTACATTGGCTCAAAAATTACCACGGTACCATATTTTCCCCAAAAATGTTGGCGAGAGAGGGGGGGGAGGGGGGGAGGAGAAAAAATTTTCCCAGACAACAAATTTTTTGGGACAACCACCAGTTAAATTAAGGTTCAAATTTTAAATTAAACACCAGTTAAATTAAGGTTTTTTACCCAAAATCTGTAAAATTTAGGTCTGGAAACTTTAGGTCTGGAAAAAGTACCAAAATACTGACTTAATTGACTTTTTTAGCAATTTTCAGCTTAATAACCACAATTCCAAAAATTACCGTAGTAATTACCACAAATTTCCAATTACCACAATCGTCCAAAAATGACGAAAAATTACCACGGTAGTAATGAAATTACCACATCTGGTCACACTGCTTCGGTCATGGTGGAATTACAATTTCCCGCTAAACCGGAAGTCGAGTTTTGGTTTCTGAGTGCCATCCCGAACCGGAAGTCGAATTTTGGTTTCTGAGTGCCATGCCGAATGACTGTTTCACGCCGAATGAAATTTCAATAATGACTGTTTCACGCAGAATGAAATTCGAATAACTTAATATCGAATATCATAATAGCATAACTGAACTTCATAAATGCAATTTCCAATTGCATAATGGCTATTACTATAACAAGGAATGGGGAATCGGGGAAAGGAATCGGGGAATGGGGAATGGGGAATGCTAAAACCTGGAATACTAAAATGGGGAATCTCTAAAACCCGGAATACTAAAAGCCGGAATCTCTAAAACCCGGAATACTAAAAGCCGGAATCTCTAAAACCCGGAATACTAAAAGCCGGAATCTCTAAAACCCGGAATACTAAAATGGGGAATCTCTAAAACCCGGAATACTAAAATGGGGAATCCCCCTCTAAAACCCGGAATACTAAAATGGGGAATCTCTAAAACCCGGAATACTAAAATGGGGAATCCCCCATTTTAGTATTCCGGGTTTTAGAGATTCCCCATTTTAGTATTCCGGGTTTTAGAGATTCCCCATTTTAGTATTCCGGGTTTTAGAGATTCC
>CACRXK020014992.1:0-12610 GCA_902702795.2 Paramuricea clavata
CACATTCAATTTCCGAGAAAGATTCTGAAAATGCTCCTCCAGGATTTCCAGGATTGGAGACAATGTTGCCGCTGCTTCTTACAGCTGTTCATCAGGGAAAATTAACGATTGAGGTAGGTGCATCGCTATGCATCAACTTACTGAGATTCAACCTCGTCCCCAGGGCCTTTGAGCTGACTTCGTGCTGGAGAAGGCCCTGGCATCGGCTGACACTTTACACCCCAAAATTTGGGGTGTGAATTAATTAAGACCACTTAATTTCAATGCGCGAAATTGTTTTATTCTTCAACATTTCCTATACTTGCTGCTCCAAGACAAGGTAAATGTTATATATTTTTAATCCGCGAGAAATAAGCTATCGGAAAATGTTTGAATCAAATTTATACGATCAGAAATTTAGAAGCTACGAGTCAATTTGGCAGCCGCTAGACTACAATTTAATTGTTTACAACATGGCAACAACATTACAAATCTTATGTAAGCTCATCCAATTTTTGTTGTAGAGACTCTGTTTGCTGATCTTTCGAAAGAAAATCTTCTAAGGATTTCAAAAATATATAATGTGCCTGGTGTTAAGATAGAAAATAATTTTTAAATGAAGAAAAGTGAATGGACTATGCACGTTAGTCGAGACATATTAAAAATTTAGTCTAGAATGTGGCCATCAAATTTCGTCGGTAAATTTGGTGAAAACTTGCTCAAACCTTTACATACTTTATATAATCTGTATCGCTATACAACCGGGAGTTCAAATATGTTTGAATGAGGTATATTGATTGAGTATTTTAAAAATTATCCAAAGTTTTGTGCTGAGGATTTCAAAATATTTTAATACATAAACAATTAAATTGTAGTCTAGCGGCTGCCAAATTGACTCGTAGCTTCTAAATTTCTGATCGTATAAATTTGATTCAAACATTTTCCGATAGCTTATTTCTCGCGGATTAAAAATATATAACATTTACCTTGTCTTGGAGCAGCAAGTATAGGAAATTTTGAAGAATAAAACAATTTCGCGCATTGAAATTAAGTGGCTTAATTAATTCACACCCCAAATTTTGGGGTGTAAAGTGTCAGCCGATGCCAGGGCCTTCTCCAGCACGAAGTCAGCTCAAAGGCCCTGGGGACGAGGTTGATCATTCATGATAGACTAAAATAGAAATTTCCAAGTTCCTTAAAAATGGGTGAAATAAAAACCCTAAAATTCAAAAGTTAGACTTGCTATGAATGTAATATTATTTGTATGGTGAGATTAAAGGTTGATCTTACATAATATAAAATAAAATATTGCCGCCTGTAAATTTTGGAGATACTACAGGCCAACAAAACATCAACATTTTCGACTTTCGGCAGTTTGGAGTAAATAAGAACGTTCATGTTTACTGTAAACTCTGCTTTGAAAGAGCAAAAGTTTACATATTATTGGACCTAGAACAGTGATGAACATTCGTTTGACCTTTACTGTTGTCTAAAGTCTTTTTAGGGAAAAGCACTGACACAGGCATTTCCGTTATGTATGGACGTAATGGACCGTATTGTATAAATAATAAACATTTTCTAGCTGAATATAATCAAGACAAGTTATACATTTGCATCATGTAAAGACGTCCGTTAGTCAACAAATTATCAAACATCGATTTATGTTGAAGATTTATTTAGAAAGTCAAGAGAAAACCTACCCCAATATAATTGATACAAAGTATGCCTCAATCATAGCCTTGTCATTCAATGACCCCGATTGTCAGTTGACTTATTATTTGACGTTCGTTAGCTTCCATTATTCTTTAGTGTTAATCACTTTCGATATCTTAATGATTATTGTAGACACAGTCTCCTATATAAATCGTGATTCTTCGTCAACAGGCAATGCTAGTCAATTCCTCCATCGTTTAATTTTACTCGTTTTGTTATTGTTATGGCGGAAGCCGCTGACCAGCTAAATAATTCGGCTGTCAAAACACGTGCAACTTGTCGAGAATTGTTTGCTTTCACGCCGAAAATTTACCGCGAGACTATTTCCACAGGTGATTTTTGACTTTTTAATTTTTGTGAAAACACATGCAGCTGAAATAAAAAAATATATCTAAATTTTGTATAATTTCACGGTTTTGATATTAACTTGCTTTCATATAAACTTGCTTGCGTGTTGCGTTAATATAATTATAAGTATAAACTTGTGAATTACGCCAACGTAACGAATTGAAAAAATTCAATGTCAAAATGCTGAAAGAAATCTGCAGCGAATTAGAAGTACATATATATATATGCAAAACTTTATTATTATTATTATTAAAGTAATTTTTAACAGCTTCCATCATATACGTGGTTTTCAGGGAGGTTCTGCAAATAAATTACAATATAGCTAATAGTAATACGTTATAATATATCTTTCTGAAGTATATGTACTAGGAAATTACGATGTAAAAAGTAAAATAAGTCACTACTATAATCCAAAGTTCTTGATATGTTTAAAAGTTATAAGGAAATTGTTTTCTCAAATAGAATTGGGTAAATTGTTCCAATCCTTAAAAATGTAATCTCTATTTTAATGAAAATCTCTATTTTAGTCTGTCACGAATGAAACAGACTAAATGTAATTTTTCTAAATATAGAAACATTTCTATATTTAGAAAATATATTTTAAAAAATTATAGATTCCTTGATACTTAGGACATACCAAGCTACTATTGTGCGGGAGGATACAGGTTTATCATGATATTTGTTTGATGGAAGCAAAACTTTCCAAGGCTGTAAATATCTCTATCGTGCACAAACCCGCCCTGTACGTTTGACAGTCGAATTATTTGGCTGGTCAGCGGCCTCCGCCATAACAACAACAAAATTGAGTTATATAAACGATGGACTGATGGAGGAATTGACTAACATTGCCTGTTCGGACGAAGAATCAAGATTTATATACCAGACTGTGTCTACAATTATCATTAAGATATCGAAAGTGATTAACACTAAAGAATAATGGCAGCTAACGAACGTCAAATAATAAGTCAACTGACAATTCGGGTCATTAAATGACAAGGCTGTCGATCGAGGCATACTTTGTATCAATATAAATATATTGGGGTAGGTTTTCTCTTGACCTTTTAAATAAATCTTCAAAATAAATCGATGTTTGATAATTTGTTGACTAACGGACGTCTTTACATGATGCAAATGTATAACTTGTCTTGATTATATTCAGCTAGAAAATGTTTATTATTTATACAATACGGTCCATTACGTCCATAAATAACGGAAATGCCTGTGTCAGTGCTTTTCCCTAAAAGACTTTAGGCAACAGTAAAGGTCAAATGAATGTTCATCACTGTTCTAGGTCCAATAATATGTAAAATTTTGCTCTTTCAAAGCAGAGTTTACAGTAAACATGAACGTTCTTATTTACTCCAAACTGCCGAAAGTCGAAAATGTTGATGTTTTGTTGGCCTGTAGTATCTCCAAAATTTACAGGCCGCAATATTTTATTTTATACTAGGTTACCCACAGGGTAGTAATGCTGCCTTTGACAACAAAAGACAAACTACAGGGTGTTGAACGAGTCCTTCAGAAACATCCTATTATTGTTATCCTTAATTGTTAACTGCCTCCTCCGCAGGCTCCTCTATATAGATCAAATTTAAATATCAGTAATATATAGATCAGCGCGTGCACTGCAATAATTATTTGATAGCAAGCGACTGAGGACGAGGCAGAATTGTTAACCCATTTATTGACAGCACCCTACCACTGACTGAGTATTAAAAATCGTCTGGCGTTGGACAGGGTAAATACTAAAGTCATTACTGTGCTGATGGATTAACAAGAGCCATTGGAAGATAGGTTTGTTAACCCATTTACTGGCAGTACCCTGTACCACTGACGAGTAAAATCTTCTGGCGCTGGACAAGGGAAGGGCGCATTGCCAGCTAATGGGTTAAACCACCGCGGTTAAACATAAGATTTGATGCTCCAGAAAATGTAAACAAACTATCAGTGTAACATCCCAGTTTATATATTTATATACTCGCTATTGATTTCTCGGTATATACAAAATTATTTTAAAGTACACTCTAAAAACACTCTGGTTAAATTTTGGTTAATTCAACCAGGATGGGCTTAAAAATACACCTACACAATCCTGGTTAAAAAAATTAAACCATTTTCCTGGTTAAAAGCCAAAAAAGTATGGCCAGATTTTTGTTGAATCAATAATTTTTAACCAGGAAATCAGTTAATTTAACCAGGAATGTGCTAGGTAGTTTATTGATCCAGGTCCTGGTTGAATTTAACCAGAGTGTTTTTAGAGTGTATAACAACCAGCGAAGACGTAAGCCACTAACTACCCTGCGCGGCTGCGCGCAGACTATATAATGACATATGTATGTTATCCGTCCGTCGCCATCCGTCCGTCCGTCCGTCATTCATCCGTCCGTCCATATCCGCGTTTTATCCTAACCGTTTTTAAAACACAAAGTTTGCATAATTAAGGCAATGCGGTTCGTCATGATCAACATTTTCAAAAGCGGCCAATTAGACCAGGGGTTAAAGGGCAATGACAATGACATGCAGGTGACATTTAACATTGCGTCTCACTAATTAAAATTTGCGTGTTTAATCATGTTTATCAAAGAAAGAAAAAATATATACAAGACAATCTCTCATGTGAATTTTTTTCACTTACGTACTGCCTTGTGATGCAGTACAAGTATAAATACAAATGACAAAGTAAATCCTAGACTTGCCACAAGTCGACCTTGAACGAAACGCGAGCAGCGAGCGACGAAGTCGAGCGACCGCTCGCTGCTTGCGTTTCGTTCGCGTTTCGTTCGAGGCCGACTTGTGGCAAGTCTAAATAAATCCTAAAACATAATTAAATCATACGGCACATTCAAGATTTTAATATCGTATTTCAGCCGTGTATACTGCTTGGGCATTCGCTGCGTTATATGCATGTCGTTGTCTTTGCCGACCATAGTCATAGACAAAAAGCATTCGTCAACCACATACCAAATTTAAGCCATCGTTAAATCATATACATGTCATGGAAAGAATATGGAAATAATGTTGAATGAAAGCTAGCATCGCGTATAATGTTAAAAGCACCGCATATAGTGCTCGAACCACTGCGTATAATTGCAAAAGCACCGCGTATATAAATGGTGAAAGCACCGCGTATAATGCTGGAACGGTGGAACCACAGTGTATAATGCGGGAACCACCGCGTATAATGGCGAAAGCACCGTGTATAATGCCGAGAGCACCGCCGTATAATGCTAAAAGCACCCAACAAAATGCCATTTGATGACTTTAAGCCAGCTATGGCTTTCCATAAAAGAAGACCAAAGATGAAAGATGATCACATTGCCTGTTTGCCTTATGTTTGACCGCGCTGCACCACGGTTAAAATTCACTGGTACCGTCATGCAATGCGCCAAATAGAAAATTTTGATTTCGACCCACAAAACAAAATTAGGATCTGCTGCCTTGCTCGCTCGCTTCAGGCTCGCTCGCTGCGGCAGCAATTATGTAAGACCAACCTTTAATCTCACCATACAAATAATATTACATTCATAGCAAGTCTAACTTTTGAATTTTAGGGTTTTTATTTCACCCATTTTTAAGGAACTTGGAAATTTCTATTTTAGTCTATCATGAATGATGTCATTTCTATATTTGGGAAACAAATTTGAAAAATTTATAGATACCTTGTTACTTAAGACATATAAAGCTACTATTGTCTGGAAAGATTTAGTTTTATGATTATTTTTGTTTGATGTACAGAGGTTTAAAAATCAGCAAAAATCCACTATTGAGAAACAGCAAAAATCGTAATTTTTTCCCTCAACTTGACCCCCCTGGAAGTTTGCCAAAATGCAATTAGACTGAAAACAAAATGCATTTTGAAACAACCCTTATAAAGGCAATCTCAACTACAAAGTTTGAGAGAAATCTATTTGTTGATCCAAAGAGGTCATGAGGTTCTTACAGAGACTGCCTCTTAAATACTTAGTTTAGAATGTAAGCATCAACTATTTCGTCGGAAAAATTGGTGAATATTTGATCAAACGTTTACATACTTTATATGATTTGTATTTCTATACAATCAGGAGTTTAATAATGTTTCAATGAAGTATATCGGTTGAGTATTTTAAAAATTATCCAAAGTTTTGTACTGAGAATTTCAAAATATTTTATTACATATGCATGACAGTATGCACGGCATATAAATATAGCGCAGCAGTACTAAACTAAGTAAACTTTGGATAATTTTTAAAATACTCAACCAATATACTTCATTCAAACATTTTTAAATCCTGTTTGTATAACGATACAGGTGATATAAAGTATGTAAAGGTTTGAGTAAGTTTTCCCGACGAAATAGTTGATGCTTACATTCTAAACTAAATATTTAATATGTCTCGACTGACGTGCAAAGTCCATACACTTTTCTTCATTTAAAAATTGTTTTCTATCTTAACACGAGACACATTATATATTTTTGAAATCCTTAGAAGATTTTCTTTCGAAAAATAAGTAAACAAAGTCTCTACAATAAAAGTCGGATGAGCTTACGTAAGATTCGTAATGTTGTTGTCATATTGTAAACAATTAAATTTTAGTCAAGCGGCTGTCAAATTGACTCGTAGCTTCTACATTTCTGATCGTATGAACTTGATTCAAACATTTTCCGATAGCTTATTTCTCGAGGATTAAAAATATATAAAATTTACCTTGTCTTGGAGCAGCAAGTATAGGAAATTTTGTAGAACAAATCAATTTCGCGCATTGAAATTAAGTGGTCTCAATTTATTCACACCCCAAAATTTGGAGTGTAAAATATATAACAGCCGATGCCAGGGCCTTCTCCGCCCAAAGTCAGCACAAAGGCCTGGAGACGAGGTTGCCAAGTTACACAACAAGGTTAACTCCGTACAAAGACTGCATTTTTTATTCAACGTTTCGACTTTATTTAGTCATCATCAGGAATGGATAATGATACATAGTATATAGTGCCAATATATACACGTAGTTTGTAATTTTATTATCTACTAGTATAGAAAACCAATAGTTCTAGGTACGCTTTGATACTATTGTTGAGTTCCGGGTTTCTGGTTGTGAATGGCGGGTGCTTTTTTGAATAATAACACTGGCCAGTGTTTTGCCTTGTCCACAATGATGGAGTTGTGGAGAAGGAATAGTGTTAGGTCAAACCGTTCGTTTGTGTCAGAATCGTCGAAGTTAAGTTTCACTAGGTTGGCGATGTAGGTAGTGTTCGCAGGCGTTGAAGTGTTAGTAAATCTCAGATTTGTCAGTTGTTGCATGTTCAAGCACAAATTCGTTGCACAACTGCAGTCACTGACAACAAAACTTCTGTTAAGAAGCAAGAAGAATTATCAATTCCACCGTTAACTATATAATCTTTATGAATTAAATTTTACTCCTAATTATAAACGAGTAAATGATAGGGTGAATGTTTAAAAATCCGTTTTATCGACCTGCATGTCTGGAGTTTGCTTAAGTACCAAGTTAAGTGGCGGAGAATTCCTGATAAAGTATCTTCTTTTTTGGAATAAACAAAATTTTTTGATAATAAGTTTGTAGACGTTCTCTGGTTTTGAATGTTTACTTATTACGAGCTTTCGACTCGTAAGACTGCAGACTGCTAGTCGAAAGCTTGTATTAAAAAATCTTTAGAACCTGCAGAGAACGTCTACAAATTTATTATTAATAATCAACGCTTCGCTTCAAGCATATTAAAAAAAAAAGGTTTAGAAACACTATATATATATAGGAAGTCTTAAACCACCGACTTCGTATGACATATGCATGAATTTTACCTCAACAATTGCACTAAGTATGCAGTTCACTGTTCATGATGAAGGGAAATCAGACCTTACAAAATCCACAAAGTTTTAAATCACAGAATTTGTATGCAAGTATATACTGTATTGTATATATATAATCGCTATTAATCGGTCCATTAAAAAAAAATACAAAGATATGAATTTTGTACATACATGCAAATGCTACAGTTCACAATTATACCCATGGAACTAAATTCTGAACATCTTGTTGAATGCATGCCGAGCCCGTACAAGCACAATTTTGTTGCACAACTGCAGGTACTGAAAACAAAACTTCTGTAAGAAGCAGAAAGAAATTATCAATTCCGCCTTTATCTAATTATAATCAGATTTTGCGCCTATTAAAACGAGTACGCTAAATGGTAGGTTAAACGTGCAAATGACCTTTCTCCGACCCAAACAAGAACAGAAGCATAATTATAAAATTAGCTAATATAAATAATAAATCCGTATCATCGACCTGCATTGTGTGAGGTTTGCTTAAGTACCAAGTTAAGTGGCGGAATATTCCTGAAGAAATATGTTGTTTTTTAAAATAAATAAAATTTTTTGATAATAAGTTTGTAGACGTTCTCTGTTTTTAATTAGGCTTAAATGTCTCGAGTGCCAGTCTGAAACCACTTAATTAACATAATTTAATTTCAGTTCTGATAAGTCATAATGAATTCGAAATAAACCAGACCTTTCAAAGCTCCACAAAATCTTAAATCACAGATTTTGTATGTTTGTATATATCGCATAATCCTTACTATTCTGTCCATGCATAAGAGGTACACAAGATATGAATTTTGCACATGAAAAATACTGTATATATGCATGCTACAGTTCATTATTATACGCCGAGAGCTAAATTCTGAACTTCTTGTTGAATGCATGCGCGTACAAGCACAAATTCTTTGTACAACTGAAAATAGTGAAACAAAACTGCTGTTATGATGCATGAAGAAACATAATGTGGTACTTAAGCAACCCCCAAGCAATTTGATAGAAAGGATTTGTTATTTATTTTTTTATAATTCTCCTTCTCTGCATGCAGTTTTTACCCTATCATTTGCTGATTTAGGCGTCAAATCTGATTATAATTAGAAAAAGGGCCGGAATTGATAATTTCGTCATGCTTCTTAAAATAATTTTTCTAAACTATCACAAAAGTGTATTTGTTCAAATCTGATTGCAAGGTCTCAATTCTTAAATGGGAGAGTAGCCTATATACAATAATCATTGTTGCTAGCTCTTGGAATTATACCATTTAACGATAGGTTTAGTTCTTCGTATCTATCAACCATTTGTTTACGAAGCAAAAGTCATTTACTGTCATTCGCGGAACACGTCTATAGGGAAAGCCACTTAAATTTACACAAAGAAGGATAAAATTTTACTCCAATTTTTTTTTAACCTCGCCTTAATTGCCGAATGTTCTTCGAGTACAAATTCCTGTCTGTTAGAGGCGGAGTAACCAAGGGGGCGGAGTGATCGAAGGGGCGGTCGTAATGCCTTTGCTTACTATATAATGAACAAATGTTAAACTTGTTTCCATTCACGGATTTTCCAACCTTCTATACAGAAGCGAAAAAGTTCAAATCTTTGTCGCTAATTGGAGTTACCACATTCACGTTTATACGGTAATTATAAAATATCTATTATTTAAAAGGGTTTAAATTATTTGTTTGAATCGTTTGCGTGTGTGCATGCATATGACGTGGTGAATACGGCTGTAGGAAGGAACGCTGTGCAAAGAATGTAATGGCAAGGACAACATTTTTCTCTCGAAATATATTTTTCACTTAGAGAGAAGACAAGCATATACTCAATAGATAATAATTTTCTGACTAGTTTATAAAATATGTAGATGGAAGCTAGTATGAGTCTGATCTGTCATAAAGGGAACTACTATGGTTTCTTTGTTGTGCGCATTTGATATAGGTGGTTGTATGATATATCTCAATATTCTTTGCAGTTTACGGTGAAGAAGTTCTCCCTCGGTGAAGCAAAATCGTTGAGCATGCATTGAAATAAGATTTATTTCAAGATTGGCTGCCTTCAAAAATATAAATTTAATCAACGATAGTCAGTTTGTCATTGAGTCAGCATGCACGTTTTGCAAAAAAACATTTCCATTAGATCAATATGGGCCTGCATGTCAAGCTGTATACCATAATAAAACAGATACGATGCTGAACTGAAACAATATTTTCTGTTTAAGGCAAGGAAAAGTTGTTGAAGATAGTCATATCCTCATAATTATGTAAAAATTGAAGTGATTTGACCTTATGGATACCTGCCCTCCGCCCAATACCTTATTATAGGAAATTAACGATGCACTTTATTAACGCAAATTTTAAAAATTCACGTTAATTTAATTAATGTAATTTATGTCATCGTTAATTTTAAGTATGTAATTTTTATTTATCGTTAGTTAAAAAGACCTTGATTTGTTTTATGTAACACTAACTCTTCTAATATCGAAATACAGCATATTAACGTAAACTAAAAACATTAGTGTTCCTCGCAACTCAGTACACTATTCGATTCGCGTTAATTTAATTAATTTGACAACCATGGAGATCGGGTTAATATAATCAAGTTTTAAAAGACCTATAAGCAATCCGCGTTAATTTGATGTCGCGTTAATTTATCTCGCGTTAATAAAGTGCATCGTTAATTATAGGTTAGAATTACAAATATGAATAATAGTTAAATGAATTCAATATTCGTTTAAGAATTAATTTATCATTTTATAGATTGAAAATGATATAGACTTATAAATCTAGCTAATATTAAATAACCAATAGTTTGCTCGCATCATGATTATTGAACATTGCATGGACACTGAAAAGCAAAATTTCGTCAACAAATTTTTCACCGAGTCAATGTTTTATTAGCCATTAATGTAAAGTGAAACAATTTCAGTTCTATTAAAAAATCCTTGTTCCAATACATGCAGTGATAAAGATAAGGTATATATTTATTTAGCCTTGCAAACTCTTATTCAACTTCAACTTAAAGTTTAAATAATTTTACAAAGCAATTTACAAGAAACCACTTACATTTAGCAAACTATTCGAGGTATGTGGTTATCGATTGATTGATATATAAGATATAGTATATCAATTTATCTTAATACTTGGACAATGATATATATGATGAAGTGGCCAAAGTCAAAGTATAACTCCAATTTTGTACTAAATGGAAACTAATTCGGAAGAAAGATTATATAAAACTTTATACTGATTTGAGTGTCCTGAGGACCTTAAACCAAAGGTTTATGCATGATCATTCTATTTCATATACAACCCCCACTCTTCCCCCCTCCTCCAAGGATGTACTATTTTAAATTGTTGTAAGACATCTATGGGTGTTAGTGACTTTACCAATGGCCTACTTTGATTGTCAAAGGAAGAGTACTTTTGCTTAAGCGGTTTGCGCCAGTGTAGGTTGTGCCAATATTAAGAAAACTTCAGATTGATAGCGATGCAACACACAAAAAATATGAGAACTTGAAGTTCTCTTATATTACATATATAGTTACATCTCTGTCCAAAGTAATTATAACAGGAATAACTGTTTTGGCCTGTAAATCAGAAACAACATGTTACTCATACTGTATCTGTTTTGTACCTGTACCGAATGCTAATAATCCTTTAAATGAATTTGCAAGGAAGGCATAATCATTTTTGCCTTTGCTTGGGTTGCTGATGTTGAATTATGAGCAAAGCGTGGACAATTTGTTTTTAAAATGATTTCCCCTTGTTCATGATATAAGATATAGTGGTGTAAGGGCGCATTCTTCATGAATTCATCAATTGATTCTTCATTCTAGGGCAATGATAAGAATCCATCCACTCCCTTTTGGTTGTCCCAGCACATTTTATTATAATCAAATTTTATTATAAGTATAATAAATTTCTCTTCTCCCTGCTGTATTTTGCTATTTCGTGTTCACTGTTATTCTTGCAAAATGTGCTTCTTTGTTGTGAACATTCGTGACATCATTTGGTTTTGCAATGTTACCTTCATTAGATATCATGGATAGCTAGTTCTTTCAGTGCTAAACTGTTGTTCTCATCGATAATTGTTCAGCGTTGCCACAGTGGGAGATCTAAACTAGCTTAATTTGTAGACCTTCAATATTGTGATATCCAAACCAATTAAATTAAGTACCTCTGTTGCAATACATTTTTGTATATAATTATTATTTAGATGATTAAAATATTTTGAAAGTTCTGTACTCGCAAAAGTATTTTTAGCTTCGCTTCGACGTAAGTGCCTGAATTTTGTACAAAGTCCTGTCTCGAGTATTTTTTTTTTATCTGCACCACCGATCTAAAACCAATCCGAAAAATAAAGACTGCATTACAGTTGTGCGTTTTGCATACTGTACGTATACGTCAGAAAGAGAGTGATGAAACTGCATTAATACCACAAAAGAAGTTGGTTGGCTAACGTTTCACAAACTCAAAGCATGGATAATAAAAATATTTTTAACTACAATATCTATGGATAAAAATAAATAATTAGGGAGCATTCATTTTTTAGCTGGGGGGTGGGCCGGAGGAATTTGGGGGTGGGTCAGCCAATTTTGACGTGCTTCAAAGGGGTGGGTTTTTTGATAGTTTTGGTATAAATGGAAGGGGTCATAAAAATAATCAGTGAAAAAATCACCAATATAATTTTATAGAATTTGGAAATATTTGGATCAAGAATGGTAAAAAGGTCTAGAATCTATCAACTATCTCGTCATCTTTAACACA